>JAOBRG010187762.1:0-18514 GCA_027574985.1 Umimayanthus nakama | reverse complement strand
AGGCACGTGTGAGAGCCCATCCCAGCGCAGGATGGCCTAGCTGCTCACGTGCGGAGCAGTGAATGTGTGTCTATTAAAAGAAGCTCTTTAGTCTAGTGCATGATAAATCACAGGCCAGCAACCTCATGCATGCACCTCAACCTTAGAAAACATGACTGTTTTCGACAACAATTCATAGATGTGCAAATAGGACCCACGTGCACAGATTGGTAACAATCGATAAGTAAAATTTATGGGTTTTTTTTAACCTTTCCCCACGTTTCCACTTAGGAGACTTAGACATAAAGACAGATATGAGGCCAGTGGTGCCAAGCTGTCTGTATGAAAACGACGTTGGTTGGTTAGCTTGCCATCTCACGTAGACACAAACATGGTATGCAGATTTGTGAGATTTCCCAACACTAGACAATTAGTTCTGCTGGTGGAAAAATTGAAGAAGTAACCTTAAACAAAGTTGGTCAACGATACCAAGCTTCAAGCTCTTAGAAGTTATAGTTTTTATGGGTTATCAATTTAGTTTGTTTGTTTGAAATATTTCAAACTACACTTTGCTTACAATTACTTAATATTGCATTCGCCTTCTGTTTCACAGCCAGGTATTACAATAAACAGCACCTTACAATGGCCCCCCTGTGCATTTTATATTATCCCATTGTGTTGTGCTGTGAAGGGTATTCACCAACTGAATGCATTAAGTGACTTGACTCATCCACACCTCTTTCCTGTTTTCTCGTAAATGGCTGTGATCAAAGATCGACTACCAGTACAAACAATCACCATTCGATCTCGCGATTTCACACTTTATTAAAGGACTTTTGTAAAGAAACATTGATTGCCATGTCTCTTCGCATCAATTTTGGGGCTCTTTTGTACAAAACTATTTACAATGGCCAAACTTATTTGCAGCTCCTTTTCAGCCTCACTGTTAAAGCTTAACTCTTTTTTTAACAATAACATTTGCAGAGCTTAATAGAGCCAAGTTAATTTTACAACACCAAGCGCAAAAGGTTTTTATACTCTTTGCAGCAAAGTGTTTTAAAATGTTCAGCGCTCCTTTCCTTCTTGGTTATCTAAAAATAATCCTATCTCTGTTAAAATACAATTAATATACAAGTTTAACTCCAGGTTCTAATGTACAAATAAACCACCGGCAAAATCCTTAGAAAGCCGTTGTACAGTAGCCAACGGTTTTTACTCTGGGGTCCTCGGGGGTCCAGATTTTTGCTGTCATTGTCGAAGAGTTGGGTTTCTGCTTCTTGGAATCAGTCCATGACAGCGAATGACCAGTAAGTGGCGGGAGTCCGTATTCGGCTTGCGTACCTGTTTTGAATAGAAAGACAACAAATGAGCAAAGGCAGCACGTTGTATTAGTGAATAAACAAGACAGGTTGTACTAGCAAACAGAAGTTACAAGGCTCCCCAGTAATGACAAGTAAAATAGGCCGGGAAGCTTATTTTCGTTCACCTGCGAACTTTTTTCTCCGTGCATTAAAGACCGTGAAATGCTAAATTTTCACCAAAACGTCAATTTAATATTTATTAACAGGAACAAAATCCTTGCCTTGATAAGGGAGTATTCAATTAACCGGATATAAAAAGTAAATTTTCTTACCAAAGCCTCGGTGGCAAATCATAACTTTTCTTGGTTGATCAGAACAAGATGGCTGCAGCGCTTGATTGTGACTTATGTCCGAGTGAATCATCTCGGTAAGAAAGCCAATATATCCAATAGCAAGACGAAGTGTGTCCACTTTTGACAGTCTTTTTTCATAAGGTAGGGTTGGTATGTGATGTCTTAGTCCTTCGAAAGCTTCATTTATACTTTGCATCCGTTTTCTCTCCCTCATGTTGGCTGCATGTCTGGCAGCTAGTTGCTGTGTCGCAGATTTCTTTCTCCTTTTACGTCGCAAGGCGTTCTTGTCATCTTCTCTATCGTTACAGTACGAGTATTGAGAAGAAATTGTACTATCATCATCATCATCATTGTCATCAAAAAGAGATCTTTTCAAACTTTCCATTTCCATAACTAACTTTGGGATTTCTCGGCCGGGAATCAGGTAAAGCTGCCAAATCAACTGGCACGCGTTTATTAATCCCAACATTTATAGCCACTTTTCCGTGTCGTTTCTGCCAATCAGATCGCAGAATTACAAAGCAATTACTTGACATGCGTCTCATCTGCAAGTTATTGTTCTTTCGTATCCCACTGACTTTTGCGAAGTGACAATCGTAGTCTTAATAAAACTGCATCAAAAGAAACAATGGGGAATAAACACCAAAACAGACGGAATAGCGTTTAACAACACCACAATTTTAGTCCTCAAGAGAAACTTCAATTCTAGATCAAAAGGTCACGGCTGAAACTACTAGTTTTGTAAACTGCAAACTTCAACATTTTCGCATGACATCTCATCGACGCGCTGTCAGGCAAAGGGAACTAAACCGATTTGCAACTTGAAAACTAAGTTGTCATTTCACGTATTAAAATTTTAATGGTTAACTGATCGCTCGTTAAGTGAACAATAATTAGTAAATGTAGACAGAGTATTATTATGCAAAGTTGAGGCACAACCAAACAGTTTTCTTCGACACTCAAAACAAAAATCGTTGCATTTAAGATTTCTGCAAAGAGTACAATGTGTTCACGTTTTAGAAATAATGAAAAGATAATACAACTCGTTTCGGTGGCGCCAACTATCAGAAAGATATCTCCTAAAACATGGAGGAACTGTTCCTGTCTTCACTAGCATAAAGTGAATAAACTATGAGAACTCGTGCAGTTAAACAGAAACTATATTTAAACTTGAAAAGTTAAAGCTCTTGTGCTTTGTTGCATTGCGCAGTGGTTTTGTTTTGATTGTTTTGCTTGGTATCATTGCCAAAGCAAATTTCGGACTTTCAAAAAACTGCCTGATAGTACAAGAGAACACAAATTTTGAACAATTTGTCACTGTTACAGAAACAAACACAATTCTTGCGAAGGAAAAGTTCTTTTTATGCCTAGTAGTATGTTTGCTTTTAAGGTATGGGTAATCTGCTAAACTGCTTGCAGATACATGTTTCTCGCATTTAGAAAAGGTGTTTCAAAATGTGTGTTCTGAAAAGGATACTAACAACCCGGCCCAGCATTGGTTAAGGGACAGATGTCGAGGGGAATGAACGCTGCTATCTTGTAGAAGTCGCCAAGAAGAAAAGGCAAGCGTTTAAAATGTAAACAAGACACAAAAGACAGCAAATAGGCGAAGATTAGTTCATTGTCAAGTATATAGTAACAAGTGGTGTATAATGGGAGCGCACTAAATTAAAACTATCTTTTCAAGTGCAATTTATATCAAACTGATTTCAATGAATTCTGAATTAAAAGTCGATGGACCCCCGCGCCGTTGTCATAAATTAGAAACAAAAACACGAAGAAATATGTTTTAAGCTCATATGTGAATGAATCTAATGTTTGCATACTAAATCTGCGATTATGCACATATCTAAGTAAAATCTTCGAAGATATTCTTTGTTCCTGTTTGTCTATTTTCGCAGCTACAGTTGACAGATTAAATTAGAGTTAACTCATCGAGATTACGAAACTGACAAAGTTTGCAGACAAACTTCACTAACTGTGGTGAAACTAACCCCCGTTGAAAGTCTATGGAGACTGACGACTGCGCTCAGCATTCACGGTTAGCCTTTCTGTGACAGATGGTTTGGTGTAAATCTGCTGTCGAGAGAAACCAATGGCTGGAGCGTACATAAAATTATTAACTGCTTAAAATTTTAAAGAATGGTTGGAGAACTAGTTAAACTAATCATGATATTATGTAAGAGCAATCTAAAGAAGCACGAAGACAAGAAGCCTTTTTCTCGTTTTTTTTTCAACGCGAGGAAAAAACTCGACAAGTATGTTTACTTTTGTTTAATATTCCGGTCACACAATTATTCGACTTGAACAATGATCTGACAAAACCATGGAAGATATACACACAGTCGCTTCTCTGCGCAACTTGAGCGTAAGGAAACAAATTTTAACAACAACTTGTGACTTGCCTTTCGTTAGTTTTGATTGCATAATTATTTGCTTACTTCGTATCGCTTTTGTTTACCTTTGTCGCAATACAACACATTGTACTTTGATCGTTTTGTTTTAAAATTTTTATGTACTGCAACATGCAACATTCACTAACTAAACTAATTTAAAGTGAACTATACTAATTTTAATTTAGTTAACTAATAGAGAAACGATATTTAGTTATAAATTATCCAACAAGGAAGTTACAAACTTCATAAGAAAACAGTGTCATCTTGCTTTGCAGATTTGATAGTTCTGAAAAAGTTATGATGACAACCAGCGAAAAAGGACAGTGTTTTGAAAGGAATGGCGGATACCATGCCAGCTTTGAATTGAAGTTCATTCAAAAAGTATCAGCAATGAAAGACTACTTCCTTTATAAATTTTTTCGGCTCGGATTACTAGTTCCATTTTCTGTTTTTCAGTACTTTTGTTGCCGTATTTCCCCAGGTTCCAGTATTATTTACATTGATATTGACCGGTGTCTAGACCAAACAGACGGTTAATACTAAAATCACGGCCACCATACATGGTATCAAAGGAGTCAAAACAAGCATGTACCAAGACCCTGACCTCACTCAATACTTTTTCACACAGTTAAATTTGAGCTATTAAAGCCTGAAATATCGCAGTTTTTAGAACAGAGCTTGAATTAAAGAATTCTAACTCGTACACATTGGCTGCAAGTTAGTTTCACTTTAATCGGCATCAGTTTCCTGTTTAATACTGTATATTTTTTTCTACTGAAAGTAAACTTTTTATATATTTTGAATTTTTAAAAACAAAGTATACAATTAGTTGAGTGAGCCAAATCGAGCGACTTTCTGACTATCTTGCGTGTCTGGCAAATATGTAAAACAAGAAGAAAAACTTGTCATCTAAATTTCTATGAACTGGTATACGTATAAAGGGGAATTTTTGCACATCGACATGCAAGCAAAAGTAAGAACCTATGAGTATGACGCCACATAAAGCCGTTAACTGTGTTTTAATACTTAGAAATTAATTTACTGTAGGTAGCTTCAGTAAAATTTATTAGTCGAATTAGTTAAGTTAGGTCCCACCACCCTCATTAAAAGAAGCTATTTAGAGGTTGAATCTTGTTTAAATAAAACATTTATGAACTGTTTGCAGAGACAAACACACTTTTAAGTTCTGGCGAGTTATTTCGTTAACACGGACAGACAAAAGTATTGTGTTCATTTCCGATCGGTATAGTTTAGAGTAACAGTTTATTGGCTGCGAGTAAAATGACAGATGTTGAGTGCACGAAACTTCATTAAAATTTTGAAAAGACAGGAAATTTCAATTAAGTTCTATGCGGTATAAGGTATACATTCTAATAAATTTTAAATTATTCCTTACTTCAGTGATTAAAGTATTCTTCTTTTCTGTAGTTATTATATTCTCAGTTGCCGTTAAGAGCAACATTTAATGGCAAATAATTCTCTTCATCATTAGCAAGAGCTTGTTTCACGGCGAACACAAAACGAAGCAGTAGAAGGTAACGGATGATGGAATCAGTATCTAACTCAAACAATACACGGAGCTCATAAAAGGCTTTACTTATGAATAACAAATATATTGATTCAAGCCATTGCTTTCCAAAAGAAAAAGAACAATGCAGGTTATAACTTCAGTAATAAATAATTAAATAAATACTTAAAATCGTACATTTGTGTGTCTCTTGCAGTTGGTTGAAAGGTCAGTACAATTGCAAATAGCGAAATGTTGTCTTTAATTTCCTAATAGTGACTTCATTGCTGAGGCGAGTCAGATTGTTGAGAGAAGAAACCCTCAGCATGCTATAAAACTCTAATACAACATAACCGACACACGGTGACACATTTTACATTGGAATAACCCACTTTAATAGGTTTCAGCCATTCTAACTCAAAAGCTTTTTTTGTGTTGTTGGTTTTTGCAGTTGCTCACTGTTTAGACGTCTATTGCATCGCATTCCTCAAAGACAAAGTTAAATAAAAACAAATTTTTATCAGAGTAAGATGCAAAGCTATAACTTAAACACAATATTATCTCACAAAACTATACGGCTAAAGAGAACTGGAATAAGTGAACAAATCATTTTTAATGTAATGTCTTAAACTAAAGTAATAATTACAACTTAAGGAAATTTAAGGAAATTTTTGAAGTTCTAATCTTTTAAAACACTCAAGATCGTGTTTGTGAAGTAGTCGGAGTCTTTTGATAAAACTCAGATGCAAGCATTAGAAAGAAATACTTCCAACGCAAAAACAACAAACAAAAGAACCCAGGGGAAAGAATTGTGATATTCTATAAATAGTTTGATCAAGAAATTTGCCTGAGTCTAAGTTCCCGCGAGAAAGATCAATAATGTTTCGATACTTTGATACTAATTGCTTCTGGGAGGGGATAGCGAAGCCCTTGGGGGCTGGGAGCGAAGGCGATGGGACTTTCATGATACAATTGCACACACACTAGACAATAAAAAACTGGACAATCGCCAATGAGACAGGAGGGTTTCCGAAGGGAGCAGGTAGAATTTAAGTTCCACTGACTTCATGCAGTGTTTACTACTGAATTTGTTTTCATTTTCGAACCAGGAATTTACAATCGCAAGTAACATGGACTGGATAGCTAGAAAAATGGGCACAAGGCGAATTTGCTTTCTGTCTCACTCCCTTAGGTGGTTGATATTAAGTGATAAAAATCTGAGAGTTTCTTCAAATTATAAAGAAAGCAAAGAGAATACTCCATTTTATTGTGCTCTGTGGTGGCGTGGGAATAATACCCCAGGCGATTTTTTACGGTTCACCCCTTGCCGAGTTGAACCAATTCTCAAAACAAATTTAACAAAACGCTACCTCGCCGAAACAGGTAATCCTTTTATAAGAGAAAATATAAGCAACCAGAAATCTGTCAAGTCATGAATGAGAAGTCTTCAAAACAATTTGTTAGCGACTGTTTCTCTGGAGAAAATTTGAGCAAAATAAGGTAAGAAAAACAAGATAAGGTGACATGCAGCAGATTACTGCATATTTGTTAAACGTGCGTTATTTTACATTTTAACATAGAACGATTTGAGTGAGCATATCTTAGGTAAAAACTAAATGACAAAGCGTGATTTGACTCGTCCTGTTGACACTTCATGTTAAACTTTTCAATACATCAAATCTTGGCACGAAGACGAAGCACCAACGTTCAAACCTCAGTCACGTTGCTGGGTTGTGAGTAGAGGCAATAATGAAAAGGTCTTTAAAAAATCAAACATTTACTTAGTGTTTTTTTGGTGAAAAACAAAACAAAAATTACTCTATGTATCCGAATGTGTTTATACTCGTTAGATATGTTGTGAATCAATTTGCATCGGTTTTAGTTAAAACGCTGCTCTGCCGAAGTGCTAACACTCAGAACATCAGCTATACACCTAACCTCACGGGAAAAAACCCTGAAAAACATACGACGTCAGCCTTGTTGATCAAACCCACGTTCAGCCGAATAAGATTACATGCAGAACTTTAATAGTTCAGCTAAAACACTGGAGTTGTTTGAATAGTGTCAGTTTTTCTTACAAGTGAATGAAAACACGATACTCACTGATGCAGTTTGACTGGGAATCAAACATAGACACAAATAACACCATTACATAGTATATTTGGTGTCACAAGTAAAGTCTATAAATTGCTTGATGAATACAGACGCTATTAGACAGCGAAATCTAAATTGAAAGTGCAACGAATACTTCTTCTGTGCTGATAACCCGTAAATCCTTCAAGACATATTAAAAGTTTTACAAATAAGGAAAAATAACAACTGTTGCCCTGCGACATACCTGGCACAAAAGGTTGATTAGCGGTGCGTGAGTGGAAACCTTTTTGTGGGTGAAGTGGACTGCCGTCTAAAACACTCTTAAGACAGCCGCTGTTTGATGGAACAGAAAAATATCCGTATATTATAGCTGAAAAACTCAAAACTCTCATTGAACAGCAACATCATCTTTAATAATTTGCAAGTCCGTTATTCTTTCATTGGTTTCAACAATTCAAACAATGTAGTTTGTTTTGTGGAGCGCGAACTATAAAGCTTGTGGAAGCCTACTTGAGTATTATAATATAAACATCATGCCCTGTATAAACATTACTTAGTTGCACTTTCGAACTCCTTTTGTCCAGATACATATATTACTTGGATAACCATGTGTCCCAAGAGCTCTGCCTGTAATGATTTGCCAACCTACCTTGGAATAGCTTGACTCCAAACTTTGAAGCATCTTTTGTCTTTTGAGGCACGGCATTTTCTATAAACTGCTCAATTTGTGACTTCGAAACGTCAACAAATCTGGCCGCCATTTTGAAAAATGCTATAATCACTTAGCGGTGTTTATAGCGTGAGAGAACGAAGTTCTCGACCAATCAGCACGCGCCATTTTCGATAATCACCAGTGCAGTTTTACTAAAAATATTTAACAACTGATCCACGAACGCGCGTTGAATATGAGCATTTGGATAGCGGATGAGGTGTGGAGCACCGAGTCAGCTATCATAAGCTCATATCCAATCGTGAGTGGAATCATATTCTTTTTAAATACAAAACACTGTATAAAAAGATTTTGAATTTTATTTTCTTCTAACTTGACTTTTCGGCCATTTTGAGGGAAAACTTTCCGTTATAAAATTGTCAGTTTCTATATCTGGACAAATTACAGGATATAGGATTTACACCGCGAGTAGAGAACCAATCAGATTACCGGAAATTCAATATCCTGTGTATGGTATTTAATAAATCTTTTTATACTCAATAAATCTTTACGCTTTTGTCCAAGTTTTACGCTCTTTTGCAGCCAACGGCACGGCCTTATCTTCAGCCGGTTTGATTCAGTTTTTTGTCCTTATCTTCAAAGACGCAATATCTATTTAAAAAATTACCTTTTTCCTCAGTTAGTAACGCGGCACTGGAAGTGACACTCAGAAGAAGCACTCGTATAGTTTCTGCTGCGCAAAATGGAATTACTTAGTAACCATAAGTTTGGAAGAGTTCTAATGTGATGTAGGCCTCCGTCGGTCATGGTTGACCATGGAATGTTTCATCTGTCCCTAAGTGTCCAGACGGTCTGCTCGGCTTGAGCAGCGCCTGTTGTGGCTGTGGAGACCAATGCGAGAGTGACAATCGCGACCGCACAGGTCGCATCTGTATACTGATTCTGGTCTGTTGGCTATAGTTTCCCTTCTGCGGGCTCGCTTCTCTGCTGCCGCTGCTGACAGCTTTTCCTCACCAGTCTGCAGCTGTTTTTGGAGCGTGCTTCTCCAGCTGGTGTGGTTGGCTGCGAGATCCTCCCAGTAGTTTATGTCAATGTTCAGCGCCTTCATGTCTCTCTTGCACACATCTTTAAACCTTAGCTGCGGCCGGCCAACGCCTCTCTGTCCTGCGGCAAGCTCTCTGTAGAGGATGGCTTTTGGGATTCGGTCATCCTCCATACGGTGAACGTGGCCTAGCCAGCGCAGCCGACGTTGTATTAGCGGAGTGTACATGGTGGAGGTCGAGCGCGAGATAGGACGTCCGTGTTGGTCACCTTGTCTTGCCAGGAGATGCCGAGTAGACGTCAGCTTTGGTGAGGTCGATGAATGCTACATATAGGGGCATCTGCTATTCGTTGCACTTCTCCTGAAGTTGTCGGAGGGAGAAGATCATGTCCACCGTAGACTTCCCAGCTCGGAAGCCACACTGTGATTCCGGGTAAACACGCTCAGCCAGTTTCCGCAAGCGGATCAGTAGAAGCCGAGCATTGACTTTTCCAACGATGCTAAGGAGGGAGATACCTCTGTAGTTGTTACAGTCGCTTCTTTCACCCTTGTTTTTATGAAGGGTTACGATCTTGGCGTCTCTGACTCATGTCTTGCGGCACCGCTCCCTCTCTCCAGCACTGGCAGAGGACTTCATACAAGGGTTGCATTAGGGTAGTCTTGCAGTGTTTGATAAGGTGTGGAGGAATACTGTCGCTGTGTGGTGCCTTGCCTGCGGCCAAAGAGTTGATGGTCTTGCTGAGTTCGTCCATGGTCTGCTCCGCATCAAGCTCTTCCGTGAGTGGCATGCATTCGGTGGCGTCGATGGCTGAGGGGGCCACTGTGTTCTCTCTGGGGTAAAGATCAGAGTATTGTTTCACCCATCTCTCCATCTTCCGTCCTTGGTCGGTGATGACTTCCCCTGTGGTGGATTTGAGGGGGTCGTCTTGTTCTGTATTGGACCCAATGCCTTCTTGATGCCGTCGTACATCCCTCTGATGTTGCCCGTTGCAGCAGCCTTCTGAATTGTCTCGCTGAGCTTCTGTCCAGTACTCGTTGGCGCAGCGCCTGGCAGTGTGCTGGACCTTACTCCTGGCAGCCCTGAGCATCTGCGGGTTTCTCTCGGTGAGTGACCGCTTGTACTCAGCGAGTGCGGTGTGCTTGGCCTCAATAACGAGATAAGTGATTAATTTCAGAAAGGGTAGCATTCCAGACTTCACCAAATTGCACAGTTTACCGCTGATCAGCTAGTGACTTGTCTGTTTATTCGGCAACAAAATAGTGCTAAAAATGTATATCATTGGCGTCACAGCGCTGTCAGTTGCCATTCCTTTCACAGTAGTGGACACACAGACTTCACTGCGCTGTGGTCGCTGTGGTTGTCATAGTGCTATTAGTGTTACATTATTGACAGCTGTTACCATGGCTTTCACAACGCTGTGCTTTTTGTTGCTGTGAACAACGCAGTGCACACCGGTGTGTATTAAGCCACTGTTGACTTGCCCCTGTGTATATTGTACTAGTGTAACATCGATGACAAATGGTAGCGTTATGAAATTAGGTGGCAGCTGACAAAAACAGCAATTATATCATGTCACAGTACTGTCAGTTGCCACCGCTTTATTCACAACAACTTTTATGCCTTTTTTTTTGGCGCCGCTTTCACAACATTTTTTATATACAACTGCCGTGTTTATTGCTGCGTTTGGAGGATCAAAACTATCTAAAATTAGCCGACTAGTTGAGTTAAGCAGCTAGTATATGCAGCAACGTTACAGCGCTGTCAGTTCTCATCACTGTCACACTAGTGTGTACACTAACAATACAGCGCTGTTATCGTCATTGATGTCGCATCGTTGCTTGTTACAGCACTATCAGTATACATCAGTCGCTACTGCAGTCCGAAATTTACAAAGATTTTTATGATCGGAAGCAAACTTCGCTCCCAAGACTCAAATTTTCTGTATGTGTTTTCAAATACATTTTACTGCACCGGAAAATGCTCATCGAACACACCTTAACCGAACATTGCACTAAACAACATGTCTCAACTGACAAAACAAAAACAAAATCAGCAAAACGCAACGCAACCCAATGTTATGCAGCCCAACCAAACAAAACGCAGCATAGTAAAGCATTGCAAAACACAACACAAAGCAAGGAGACATAACCTAATAATAACACAGCAAAGCACAGCACAACACAACACAACACATAATCCTAAAAATATTGGGGGGGAGGGGCACGTGCCCCCCCCCGGCACCCCGCTCCGCGGTACCTGCCTTTCATGTTCGAGTAATTATCTCCTTCACATCTGAAACAAAAACTCCCCCTCGTAAAGTGAAGCGAAATGGTCTTTGGTTACAGCTAATGAAGAATGTAAATGAACGGAACGTGCGTATTATTTCCTTGTCGGTTTTTATTAATGATTCCTGAATATGCAACTGGCTGATCGCTCGCATTCAACGTCAAATGTATCACATGTTTTTTATAACAATAAATAACTTAAACTGGCGTGATTAAGGAAACAAAATATAGAAACATAGAAATGCGTGCAGCTTTATGACTTAATCAAGAGCTGAACCCAATTCATCTGTCTCTTGCAATCTTAGCATTAGGCACATTTAGAACTAAAATTATTAAACTAATGCTATCGATTGTAATGTGCAAACACAAGAAAGCGGAAATTAGTGAAACAAGCACGGGAACTGATTTGTAAGTGAACAATATTCCACGATAGGATACCTAGGTAGCACTTTGTACTGTCTGAAGAGTTTCGACCAAATCTTTTTGAAGGCTATGTTATCGTGTTCTTGCTTAATTGGCCACTTGTCTTATTTCAATTGGCACACGTGCTAGAAAGCCGTTAACTAGTGTTGAAAATGGTGATATAATTTGACCTTTGTGTAGCAAAATATTTGTTTAACATAGTTTTACACGGCAGCACTCCACCCTTTATAACTAGGCTAAAGCCACTATTAGCATGAGAATGTTTGGAAAACAAAAAGCAAGTCTATACCACGTGTCCAATGTTGATTTCTCTTTCAAAGAGACAAAAGGACTCTTCATTTGACAGCGATTACGTGATATACTTTGGAGAGGCATGTCACTCTTCGTCAGTGTTTCTGCGCAAGTATTGTCAGTTTATAAAAAACACACAAACAACTGTCGTAACTAGTGAAGACCGTCAAACTTGTTGAAATTCTCTAACATTCAAGTAATAACACAGCTATTGAAGCTCTACAAACCACTATGATGTGGCCAAAACAAAAAGCAAATCAGTAACTTTTCATCAGTAGGATGACGTCGACGATTGTACTTCACGAAAAATGACAGAGAAAGTAATACTAACGACTACTCTCTCATGTTTATGATTCTAGTTTCTTCAACAAAACTTATACAAACTCGCCAGGACTGTGTTATGTTGTCTTGATCAGTCTTTCTTTAGGTTCTACTACCGAGAATCTGCAACAAAAATTGCCTTTACTTACCTTTACTGTAATGATAGATACGAAAGAAAATAAATGTATGTTTGGTTTTTGTATTAGGATTGCTTGCTATACTTGCTTAGTAGACAAGTTCATGGAAAACATTACAGATTTCATTCAAATTTTAAAAACAGAGTTAGACATTAGGACAGAATAATATTTGAAGATGATTTTGGTTCCGGTTTAGCATTCTGGTATTTATTCTTTGAAGCTTTATATAATGCAAACTAAGTGAAAAACAGGCAAGAAATGTCTTTCAGTACATCTCATTAAGATGTCAGAACCTCTGCTAAGTGTTGTTTAAAAAGAAACCCAAACCACAATATGAAATAGTATAGGACTAAGAGTGTGCTCTTTGGACATCAAAACTTTGCGCGCGTGTTTCGTACATTGTGTAGTTATACGTTTTTAAAAACATTACACAAAGGCCAAATGAGCTTGATTCAAGATCTATTTTGCAGCAATCGAGAGAAAGGTGGTGTTAAAGAGATAGAAATAGACTTGATTTACAAGTGTCGCACTTATTGGTCTCAATAATTTGCTCTGCATCAATACTGCATCCTACTGAATTGCAAAAGGCCGATAACCATAAAACGCTTTTTGATCTCAAGTATTTAATGATCTCCTTTCTCAACCTAAATTTACAGGACAACAGCAATTGTTTCAAGACTTGTAATAAAGAACAGATAACAAAGAACTTTTGTTTCTTTTGGACGGAGAACCGCTTCTCGTTTATCAAAACTTTATGACAAACCAATTTTAGCAAATCTGGTGCAGATTTTACGAAAGAGACGCGATCTTCTGACCGAATGAATGATTGAGCTTCTCGGTTAATAATCTTCCAAAACAACGTATTTGAATGTAGTTAAACTGTTTGTTTATAAAGAGATAAATCAATTCAGCAGACTTATAGCTATTGAACTGAACAGTTAATAAATTTTATCACAATTGTTTGTGGAATAAACCAGAAAAAACTTTACAAAAACAATGCGTGTTGTGAGCAATAAATTTGGGGCAAAATTTACTGTTATTCAAACTTCTATTTTTTTCGAAAATTTGCCGCAACAGCGCTACATCGATCTAGAAAATGCATCTACTAACTTTGCTTGAAGACATTGCGTTGAGGATATGAACAAGTAAAAGAAGAAAAAGGAAAAGAAGAAGAAGAAGAAGAGGAAGAAGAAGAAGGAAGAAAGAAGAAAAAAAAGAAGCAGAAGAAGAAGACGAAGAAGAAGAGGAAGAAGAAGAGGAAGAAGAAGAAAGAAGAAAGAAGAAGAAGAAGACGAAGACGAAGACGAAGACGAAGACGAAGACGAAGAAGTAGAAGAAAAAGAAGAAGAAAAAGAAGAAGAAGAAAAGGAAGAAGAAGAAAGAAAGAAAACTTTTAACAGCATTAGAGGCGGTCAGTTTTCATATACATGTGTGTATGTTCTTTTAAACGTATATTGAATCATTTGCATTCGTAACATCACGAAGCAGCTATTGCTGTGTAGCTAAAATCCCTTTATAACTGAGAAAGAAACTGACATTCATTCTGGTTTTCTAAACTGAAGTTGCGATGAGGTTAAATGATGTGCACACAACGAATGGACATCTTATTACAACCTTTACATATTTTTTCACCAAAACTAACGAAAAATTAATTTGAGCACGAGTGATGATTGTATTTTTGCGTTATCAAAGCCTATGAAAAGAATCACTAAAAGAAATTCGAACATAAGTTGTTGTTCCGGCAAATGCGAAGTAATGGAGTGCCTTCAAGTTGAACATTTGTAAATACGCATATTTCAGGGTACTGATTTTATTTTACGATAAATCCGAAGTTTGACGCTAGTTCTCTCACTGACACGACGAGAAACCAGAAGTTGTCTGTTGCTTTTATACTTTGAAAAACTACGTTTGCATTGTAGTTCTTTTGAAAAGCATGCGCAGCTCCGGCCACACTGAGCCAACATGACGGCGTATGAGTATAACGCATGTTTTTATGTTGATCAACAAGTAAATTACTGATCCTAAAAACAAAATTTTATACCTTTAAACCGTAAGCTCTTACAAGAATTTTTCTTAAAAGACATTTGAAAAATATATAAAACAACATAGTTTTTCCTTTTTCAGCTAACACTTAGCAAATAACTCATACTCAAAAGAAGCCGACGTCTTCATGAAAAATAGAAAGAAAAGTGTACATATTAAATCATAAAAATTGATATTTTAAAAGTTTCTCGTCAGTGCCCGCATGGGATTTAGACATCGCATAACAAGTTTATATATTCATTATTTTTAAAGTAAAACTTGACAAAGTTCGGATCATTCGCCCTATCAAGGTATTTCTTCAGTGAGCAACTCAAAATCACAGTCTTCAAAAATCTCCGCGCCAAACGGGGTGAGCAGCCTCATATGTTTTCATACGGAGTCTGCACTACCGCAGTTTGTGCGCGCTCGTCACTACATTTTTAGTATATAAAACAATGAATAGTAAAAAATGAAAACACCTCACCAACTTTCCGAAAGTGGTTTACGAGGAACATGCTATCAAGTAGTTAAGGAGTATAAAGTTTGAATGTTGAAAAAAAAATTATTGAAACTACCCATACTGAATGGCCAGATATCCGTAAGACCTGAGATATTTTCATTCCTAATCCGGCTTGTTTGGCCGTCCCTTGTTCGGTGTGATTGCCCACTGAAAATTCATTACTAATAATAACTTTTTGACATTATTCAGCACTCCGTTTAGTATCTATTTACACTTAACAAAAATTTCTGTACCTCGTTATAACACAGATACGCACAATTGTTAGGTTCAAAAAAACTGCTTAATATAAAGTTTGATATTGAGAAAGTTTAGTGTCACATTTGCTCGACTTAGACCAGTGAAAGCGTTACTGAATAGCTTTTTCCGGAATCCCTAGGCCAAGACAAAGAATTTGGGAGACCGAGAGTGTATTCATGAAATGGTTCATTTCTAAATCCCGTGGACAAAGAATCAGTATATATTCATAAAGCATGCATATTAAGCACCAGCTGTAACTTTGACCAAACAAGTCAATAAAGTTGTCTTCTAT
The DNA here is from genome assembly GCA_027574985.1 of Umimayanthus nakama. NCBI lineage: Eukaryota > Metazoa > Cnidaria > Anthozoa > Zoantharia > Parazoanthidae > Umimayanthus > Umimayanthus nakama. The sequence goes on along the minus strand of JAOBRG010187762.1, from coordinate 2,643 downwards.
TATGAAATTAATGTAATTTAGATAATCAAATATTTGAGGCGGTTTAGCCCCAACACTTTTATTACTTTAGTGAATTGTCTAATTACACTGAGTTAGTGTACTATAATGGCTAGATTACAAGACAGGAACTCGGATTTTGCAGTACAATAGAAACACGCCTCCGTGCTGCTTCCAAACTAAATTAATTAAAGAAAAACTTCTCTACTAAAAATTGTGGGTTGGTCGTCAAAATTGCTTTCTTACACTTTGCGAAGCAAGTGCGCAAACATTGGAAGTAATACCTAGGTACCAACATGTGTACGCCGACACATTTCTGCATTAAAGTGAAATTGAGAGAGACTTATAAACTGCAGAAATTACCCAAACGTTTGCCGTACGATGATGGTGAAACGTATGAACTTAAACCTTTAAAATAAACCTAGTTACCGGTAACATCAAAAGGAACAGCTTATACAGGGCAAAAAGACAAGGTTGTAAAAATTTCGAGAGCTACTGTGTAGATTAACAAGGGCTGGCAGTTTCTTCTGTTTCTCATGAATGGAATATTGATGAATAGGTTATCAGTTAAACGGCGCATTTACGTATAACTGAAATTTGTCCAAACCTACCTTTGGTTGCGCATAATGATGAAATGCCGGCAGCGGACTCTGTACATTTTTAAATGGTTTTAGTTACGACCTTTAACACCGCTCCTTTTCATTCCGAAAAACAATTCTCTTTGTTTGAGTTCCCCCGTAATCTCCATCTAGAGTGTTTAAAGGCTAAGGAGTACACAGCAATTCTGTATTGTACAAAACCAAATGCGTTGTCTGGTCTGAAGAAAAACTATCAACTTATTTCAAAGAACGAACCTTTCCACACACAAGGCTTGCTGGATTCGATTCCCATGGAAGGAATTCGGTGCGTACTGCTTGACACTCTCAAACGTACGGCAAACGCGCTAAACAACATGTTGAGCTAGCCTCCGAATATTTTTAAGCTTTTTAAAATGCCACATGCTTTCGAAATACGAAGGCTGAATATCTTTAAAACGTTATTATACTGTATGTATACGAATGTCAACCAGCTGATGCTCGTGCGAACCTGAAATGAGTTTATCTTGTTTTAGAATGCCTAGCCAAAGATATTCTCAAACCCAGCGTAAAGGGGACCAATATGAATAAGACGCGGGTTAAGACCGAAATACAGCTGCTCTTGATGGTGTTCTAACCTGCAAACTCAATCAGTCGATCCTACTTGGAGTAAACGTTGAACTTTTCCTGCGCTAAATTCTTGAGCTTAGTTCGACACTCAGCTAAAATTACAGCTCAACTTGAGTCTAACTTTCACCAGCGATACTATCTATAATCTTGGAACCATAGCTTTCAACTTCTTCTGCAGCTAATCTTGATTCTTAAGCAAATTTGTAAAAACTAAACGCTTGGTCTAACTGACAGTCTGTGTAAGTGAAGTTACAAACCTTGTGTTCCACCATACCGCAAGATCTATCTTGTGAGTCCCAGGCTTGTTCATGTTGCAAGGGGTTTGGAGATTGTGTTGAAACACAAAACCATCTTTTTGTTTTCGTTCTCTATTGTGCTGGCTATTTAACACTTATTCCACGAACGCGCGTTGGATATGAGCTTTTAGATAGCGAACGAGGTGCGAAGCACCGAGTCGGCTATCACAAGCTCATATCCAACAAGTATGAGTGGAATAGCTGTTTTATAAAATAACAAATGCTAGACAAAAATATCTCGAACCTTTTTTCATAGACTTGGGTTTTAGGCCGTCTTGCAATTGTGTGAAAACCTTTTTTATAAAATTAACAGTTGCCATATTTGGACAAATTACAGTATATAGGATTTACATAAAACAATGGTTGTTTTCCAGTCAGAAGGGGCTTTTGCGAACTGTTACACAATCAAATTGGAAACTTGAATGAAACAAAAAAAGTTTTGATTAACTTAGTAGTTCACCCGTCTATATCCACGGAAACCGTCGACATATACACCACTTTCATAATATGCCCCAGTGGCCTCAAGTCAAGATCTCCTTATAGGCAATTCACGCGCTATGCAAACCCTATATCGCGGATGGGCTGGCGCAGTGGGAAGATCTCTGCCTTACAACCCTGAGATTCCCGATTCAATCCCTGCCTGGTCTTGGGTTGAAAATTAGCTTTCCAGCCTCCCGGGGTCGGTTAAAACGAGTAACTGCATACATGGACCGCTTTGAAGCGGCCGCCAGATACGCCTATATATTCTTCTGTTCTGCTGGAGGTAAAGCGCCGCCTTTGAGCGTTCACATAAAAAAGACGCTGTATAAGTGCAGTTCTTTACTTTACTTCACTATGTGCACTTAAAAGCCAGGATGAGTCTTTTTTTTATAACTTTGTGAACAGCTTTAATATTTGTAGTTTTTAGTTTTGACTCTCTTTGATCAAACTAGAACGCTGGCCGGCTAAACAAGTTCTCATAAAATGGTTGTCTAAACGAAAAATTTTAGCAAAACAGAATCTTAAGTTCTAAGTTTTACACGGGATGGATATTGTGCATAAGGTTATATTTTTAAAAGATCAAAGAGACTAGTTCACTCTATGCTCTCTTTTTCTACCATAAAAACGCGGAACTCAGTCCAAGGCAACCCATACACGCACCGCAC
>JAOBRG010187651.1:4739-17781 GCA_027574985.1 Umimayanthus nakama | reverse complement strand
TTTCTTAAATTTTTCTGATCAAAATTTCAGCCTGGTGGTTGTTCTTAGCTTGTTCTTAATTTTTGGGCCAATCTCAGACTGGGTGTTCTTATAAAGTTTGTTCTTATAAAAAAAAACGTGTATGCTTGTACCTGCTGTAACAAACAAGCGCTATGGCTAGTGAAATGTAGATGATAATAACAGCAATAACAAAAATAAGAAGAAGAACTTCGTAAAGATTTCAAGTGTTACGTCACAAGATTAGTGATTCATATACCATAACTGAAATTTTGTCCCTAATTATGCTCCGTAATGGAAGGGTCAGTAACTTACCATGCCTTTGAACAACTTGCAGCCAAAGAAAGGCCAGTGTCTGGTGTTCTTCAAGTACTGCTCCACACATTCCTTCTCGCTCCAGCCATGATACGTCGACCACTTCCCTGCCAGCTTCAGGATCAACGATCTTCGAAGCATTAAAACTCAAGTTTAGTCAGGGTGGCTGATTCTCAGCGCCGGCAAGATTTTCTATATTCAGTTACCACAGTAACTTGTGTTTCTTTCCAAAGCAGATAAACTATAGTTATTACTGAGAATGAACTGGTTACGAAACTCTTTGTTATGTATTTTTGTTCTCTATTTATCGTGTCTGTTGGCCTTGACCCTGCACAAAAGACGAAGGATGTTCAAAAGTATATCAGCTCAACAATATGAACAACCACGCAGTAAAAACATCCGGGCTAACACAGTGAACAAAAGAGTGTGAAGGACCACCAGCGACTCGTTCAACGGCTTAGACAAAGCAGCTTTGAACACTCCTTTTGAAGTTTGGTTGAGCTTCACAACTAGTTAGTTCTAACAACTATACATAAGCTGAGTGACAAAGTAACAATCAATAACACTTAAAACGTTCCTTGGAGTAGATTGCTTTAAAAAGAGAAACGCACTCTGGGGCTTGCCCATTGCTTCTCTTAGAAAACAAAACCTTCTTCGCCTCTCCGTATATTTTATACAAAGAACTGACAACTGAGCATACAGGGAAGCTAACCCGAAAACTGACAGTTAATTTAGCTGCCCTGCTCGCACTTTTTATTTTTTTTCCATCAATCAAATACTTTATAATATGGAATTATTTTCTGTCACGTAACTTCATTGTAAACCGTCTTGAAGAGCAAATAAAGATTATTATAACAAGACAAACTTCATTTTATTTTTTTTCGTCAACTGATTCAAAAGCTAGAGTTATCTAGACTAATTTGTATTTCCATTCTTCAAGACAAGGATTTCAAATGACGACCATTTTATGGGTTCAAAACTCGTAACAATAGCTATTTCTATTCTTCAGGGTAAGCAACGGTCATTTCATGGGCTAACGCCGATTATTTATACTCTGCAAGACAAGCCGAAATGAACGGTGATTTTACGGGTTTTAATTAGACGATTTGAACAAAAAGTTTGAACAAATAACGTCAACCATTTCTGTTCTCTCTGAGGAGAACAGTACTTGTTTTCCTTATGACTTTCCGATTTGGAACCGCTCAACAAGTTTTGAAACTTGTTTATTTAAAGAAGGAATATCTTTAGCAGGGTTCTAGTGCGAGCCCACCCACCTCTTCTCAATCTCTGTGCCATCTCTCATCTTCTTGGGATAATGTTTGTCAATGACGAGCTCTATCCTCTTGCTTGGTAGCGAGTTTGTGTGGGCTTTATAGTCACGGTATTTGATCTAACGGTAAATGGCGAAATACACGTTGATAATCTGAAAGCACTGAGTAAGCACATGATGAACTCTTAAGGGGGCGCAAAAGGGTAGATTTTGGTGGTTATTAGAGTAGTTTGAGAGGATATTTAAAAGGGGAAAAAGGTTATTAGGACGCAACAAACACTTCCCATAAGCGAGCAAGTGCCACTCTTCGGATAGCATACGAGTTGGCGTTCGTCCATTAAATATTAACTCAAAAAAATTGATAAATAACTAAACTTACGTAAAATTCATAAAAAATTAAAACTCCTTCAAAATTAGTAATTCCCACCACCCCACCCATTTTTCCCCAAGTTATCCTCAAAAACTTTCAAAATACTTGAGCCTTAATCAACTCTATTACTGTGCTCCTATGATTTAGATTTGTGATATTTCCAATTTGAACGGAGACACTAGCCTTCATGACGTCATTGAGCCTGAAAATTCCTGTTGCGCCAAGTTGAATCGGAAAAAATCTAGATTTATAAAGTAATCTCACCCAATCTAGCTTCTTACGTGATCGAATCTATTTTACACCAATTTGATCTAGCTACCGTATTTCCTCGAATAAACGCCGCGGCGTTTATTAAATTTTTCATGATTTGAGAGCGGCGTTTAATGGAGGACCGGCTCATACAATTTGAGCTATTTTAAAAAATCACTCGTGCAAATAAATTCTAAATTGAGCTCGAAGCCATATGATTTCCGATATACTAATAGCACTTGTAGCTTCTTTCTTTAGTTATTTTTGAGAAACTTTTTCCTAAACATATCATGATTTTTCAATATTATGCAATATATGGTAACTAGCTCTTTGTTGTTTTGTTTTTGGTAATTAGACCTTCTTATAAAAAAGTGAATAAACTAAACTACCGTTTTACATCCACACCAAATATATTACAAGAAAACTACCTAATGTAATCCGAACAAGACTTAGGCAACCAACTGTATAAGTCTTAACTCGGTGCATTGAATCGAAGCAACTTTATACTAAACTTGTGGATTTTTGGTTACTAACCTGAGCGATCAGCGCTGCTAATCCAATGGCCATTTCCCGGCTGACTGGGTGTCGCCCCTTTACTACCATGCCATGTGTCTACAAACAAGCAACCAATCACGAGTGAGATAAGGAGTGTTGTACGGTGTTACCACGTGATCTTTGTGAGCATGCGTAAATAAATACAAGTTTAAAACTGAAATGTGTCGTACCTGGTGAACCAAGAAATATTTCTCTTTTTCTGTTTCAGTATCTGACAGGCTCTTGAAATACAATCTGTGAAGCAAACAGCAGACATTCGTTAGAACGACATGCACCTTTTTTGTGATTTTCCTATACAAAAAAATTGGTATGTTGTTTAATTTAGGTGAAGGAATATAGCAAAACTGAAGGAATATAGCAAAACTGACCAACAGTTTTGGAAGACAGTTAACCAAAATTGCCCGAGATAAAGATGACATTCAAAATGTATCACATTTGATTGTTGATCGTCTGACTGTACTTTTCGCAGCACATGTGTCCCAACAATTTTTACGTAATATGTAGCTGGCTTCCACCCAATTGGTACCACCCCCTCTCCCCTCACAGTGCACCTCTGTGACCAAGAGTCAGAGACCGAAACCCAGTCTCGCTCTCTTTTTTCTCAGTCAAGGTCAAGTCTCACCTGTTCTTGTATGTGAGCTTGATTGCCCTGTTGGGATCAAACTTCCCCTGCCCCAGACTCCTTAGCGCCTGCTCCCACTTGGATATCACGTCACACAACTGGTGGACGAAAAACATTAACGTCGGAAAGTCAACAAATAAGTTTCTCACCTTCAATTTAAAAACAAGCAAGTTGACCCAAGAAGTTTACAAGATAGAGTGATACAAACAATAACCAGGGTTCTTGCACTTTTTCAGGAACCCAATACAAGGACTTTCAAGGACTTTCCAGGTCGTTTTCAAGGACCTTGGCACTCAAATTCAAGGACCTTTTGCATTCTTTAGGAGCTAATAGAAATAACAAAACAATGCTCTTTATTGTTACAAAGCAATTCAACAGTAACAGCTAGAAACACAATTGTGTCTGTAAGAAACACATAATTTTTTACAAAATATATTCCTGATATTTCCGGTTGGATCAACAAGAAATAATTGAAAGCAAAATTTTGTTTTCGCGATTTGAGATAGAAACTTTCAACACCGAAAACAAAAATACGACTATACCTCACTTGCACTTTTTTCAAGGACTTTTCAGCAATTTTCAAGAGCTGAGTCTAAATTCAAGGGTTTTCAAGTCCTTGAAAATCAAGGACTTTTAATGACTTTCCAGGACCACGGGAACCCAGAAGAGCATGCGTGTGATCCCTTTAAGATGGCCAGTTTACCATCACTCTCAGATGAGTCTTGCTAAATTGATTGGATTGCAATGCAAAATAGACCACCAAATTATGGTGCACACCGAGGTGCATATACCACACAATGCTGTGATTATCACAGAGCAGCTGCACCAATGTAAGTGGCGTGGGAAAGACGGTTTGATCTGGTTGATTTAAAGCTCCAATGCCAGAAGCAATCTTCTTGACAAACTTAGTAAAACTAAAAAAAATTCAAACCTCGGATACCGTGTTTCTAGCGTTCTCATTGGTTCTATCAATCTCAGTTATCAGCTCATATATCGTGTTGTCGTATATGGCAATTGATTGCGCCAAGTGTTGCTGAAAATTAAATGTTGAGGTGTTTGGGCAATCAGAATATGATGAAATCTAATGAAACAGTTACTCTGCTCGCACTAGTTGTAGTACGAGTTTTTTTACCAACTCACATCAAACGCGCGCTTGTGGAATTTTCATCAACTATGAGTACTCCAAAATTGATAATCATTAAACATTTTTTTAAGTAATTAGTTTTAATATTGGTAATAGTTTCGTTTAAGTTTAATGCGCCAACCGTAGGGTGGTGTGAAGCGGAATATGGAACGGGGAGGGGCTGGGGGATAGAAAAGAAATTTACACTTTAGGGGGAGGGGGTAGGCGACAGGAAAATTTACCTTGACACTGGTTTGTAAACAATGCTCAACCGGCGTAACGGGATTGTCTGTGAAAATTGCGAATCCACTTTCTCCCACATCACGGATCCCTATTTCCTATTAACCAAACAGAAGAGTTTAAGGGACTATAAGTCCCACTGATACTCCACACAGATTGTCTAGTTTTCCGTGGAAATAAGCTTTTTGTGCCAAGCTTTGTTAAACTAATGTAGAAAAAAACTCCGTGCCAACATCAACTGACTGATTCTGTTCCAATAGTCAAGTTTACACTACCTTTGTTCTCTAATTTCTCATGCAAAACAGTTGCATGATTATTATAGTAAACACCAAGTCTACTTCTTTCTTTCAGCATTTGCCAAACAGTGGAAAAAATGGAAAAAATGCTTGAAATTAGATTGTTTCAGAATCTAGTGATAGTACTTAGACAAATTGTATTTCTGCAGGGTGACCCTTGTTACTTATTGTTAAAACTGTTATCGACAGGTTTACCATACAGAAAATGGTTTAGTATTGTGTTAATCTCATGCTACAATCCTTTCACAAACAAGACAAGACTTTCTTACCCTGTTGATAGTCTCTGTGAACTCCTGAACCGTGGTTGAGGCATCAAACCCAAACACCTTGAAGCACAGCACGAGGTTAGTTGACTAACACAATCACGGGTAGTGTCTTTAAAACACAACATAATCTCAAACCAAAATCATTTTTCCAGTGATTAGCACTTGCTCTGTATTTTGGAAAAAAAATATGAAAAAACCCAAATGTTTTCCTCAATCAGTTTTCGACACACCAGCCAAGCCAACCCAAGGTTCTAGATTTTAGCAAACATTGTTCCTAAACGAGCAAATACCACTCCTCTCATAGCATACAAGCTGGCGTTTGACTCCAAATAATAACTTACTCAATTTACTCAAAATCAAAAAAAACCCTAAAAATTCCTTTGAAATCCTCAACTTGCCCACACAAACTTTTCCCCTCCAAGTCATCTCCAAAATGTTCAGAACATTTGTGAATTTTCATCATCAAATTTTGATTGTTTTAAAAGTTGAAACCCAGATACCAGCATCATACGAAATAACTAAGTGAAAACGTTGACAAAAAATTAAGCTGTCGGTTTAGTTTACACTCAATTCATCAAATCATACCCGAGATGCACCATCGATGAAGTTTACTGGAATGCTCATATGAGAAGAGTGGTCGTATGGATTGCGCAGAAACACACAGAGAACTTCCATTCTGGACGGTCTTGCCTCTCTTCTCCCATTTTCCAGGGTTCTCTCCAAACACCGCTGACAGAATGCAGCATACTTGCCCAGTCTGGACCTGAAATAGCAGAACAAAGAACATCATCTTGGTGTGACATGACACCTGCGTTCGCTACACAGTCTTTTATATATATGCAAGCGTAATTACTTCTCTAGCTAACCAGTGTTGTTGATTTACCTGATTTGTTTAACAATTTTGAGTGCCAGTTAGATTAAATCAATTACGCGCTTTATGTGTTAAAAGCACCAAAACAGCTACCCCCTAAATATTGCCTTAGTTTATTCAGTTAAAGCTAGTATCATCCATTCATTCATTGTGCATGATTGCACACTAATTTCATCTCTTAGTAATCAGAAACAACTTCAAAAACACCTTGAGAACATCCTCAGAGAGGATTTACAACAACGAAACTAGCTTGAATTGAAAACCGTGTGTTCTTTAATGCGGGTGTTTACTGTATTGCTGTTAAAGATGATCAACAGAACATACTTTGTGTTCCTGCATCGCTGAAGATGCGCCCGAAGATACCACAGGAAGTTATTCTTGGGAACAAAAAGGGAGAGACACAGAGCCAACAGCTGCCACGCCTGAATGTACACATATTCTTGGACTGGACGCAGGTCTATAGTCCCGTCGTTGGATGTCGACGATGAGATGGAATCGCCTCGTAACCAGGACGACCTGCCTCGATGCTCCAGGAAGTTCTAAACAAAAAGAACACAGACATAACTTCTTCATGAACTAAATATATTATTTTTATAAGAACCTTCTTATGAGAACGCAAGACTGATAAAAGCTTTTAAAAAATTTAAGAACTTGCTAAGAACATACCGAGGCTGTGGAAAGGCGAAGCACATTTATTATGGAAGCTGTACAAAATCGTGGAAATACTTGTTTTCTCGGCTAATATTCATCAGTGCAACATCGCCTGTAGTGTTTTACTTGTAAAACTTTTTTGAATCATTTTATTTGTTTTTATGTCGCTCTCTTGCCGACCCGGGTAGCAGCTTATTGGTAGAGCAGACTCGTACCCAGTCGGTTTTAGGTGGCGGAAGAGAGGAGATGCAGAGAATTTTGGGAAGGAGATGAGGGGCGCGCAAAGGGTTTTGGGAAGGTCATACTCAGGAAGCAAGCTTCCTTTTCTCCGTCTTCCCCACAATCCTTTACGCGGCCATAAAAGCGACTGGGTACGTGTCTGTTGGTAAAGCGTATCTGTTCGTCCAGTAGGTTTATGTGAATAGAAAAAAAACCAAATATACACCCGATGATAACATTTCTGTTTAAGAACTTTTTCGGTAAGAAACCATTTGAGGCTGAAACCTTCAAATACTCTACGACCTGCCGCAAAACCAAGTTCAGAAACTTCAAAGACTACAAAATTCTGCTGCTCGACTTGTTACAAGAACTAGAAAGACTGAACATATCACAACTATCCTTATAACCGTTTCAGCCCAAGCCGACTTATCAACCTTTATCTTCTCCTTACAGCATCAACACAAAAATAAATTGTTTTGTTGTAAGAATATATAGATTGATCACACGATGTAAGATTTCCAATATGAAAAAAAGTTTTCGCATACTGTTTAAGAGGAAGGTATGGATACTATTTAGGACAATTTGGCAACACATCGCTTGTCGTGTTTTGGGCTGAAAGAGTTAGTCTCCACTGGTTTTCTGTTCAACGAAGAACTGTATTTAAGCTCCTCCACAACACTTACAAAGCTCTCAATGGTATGGCCCCTGATTACCTCTCGACTCTACTGACTGTGTAGGGAGCAGTACAATTATTACGTTAAACCGGGAATATCGTTATACCGGGGTTCTGCCCCATACATTCAGTTACTGTAACTTTTGCTGAGTGGGCGAAAGATTGTTGATCATTATACCGGGAATATCGTGATATCGAAGATCGTTAAACCGGGGTTCCGCTGTAATAATCTATCTGTCCCTTAACCAAGAACTACAACCTACGGCGGTCGATCCTTCGCTTGCGGTGAACCAACTGACCAAGCACATATAACTTTCGGAAACCTTGGAGTCATTTAAGACCCCGTCCACACAAATCGAAACCCGAATAAGGGTGACAAAAATGGCATAAAACATTTGCGTCCACACGAATCCGCGAACTCGGCGGATTAAAAAAAATCACTCTAGAAAGCAATTTCAAAAAGATGCGGTTTCGGGGTTTCGCGTGGACGGAAGGCCGAGTCGCATAAAACTATATGCAGTTTCAAAAATATCCGGATTCGTGCGGACGAGGCCTTAAAGTAGACTTAAAACACACCTTTTTAAAATTGCATTTAATGTTTGAAATATGATCTATTCTCAACTATTTTTCATCTATATTTTTGCATACTTTTGAATTTTCTAGAAAGCAATGAGACAGTGGAATAATTAGTTTTTAAGAACAGTATATTTTTATTATTATTGTTATTATTATTATTATCATTATTAGTACTAATATTATTATTAAAGGACACTTTAAATGCACTTTGTGCAGCCGGAAAATTAGTTCTTCTTACAAAAACGAGTGTACAACGTCATTGTGTAATTGAACGTGGTTTTGCCATTCTTGCTTGTTTTGCGTAAGATCTTAACTTACTTCCAAAGTTTTAGTGGTAAACAGAATTTGCATACAACAAATCAGGTTCCTCATTGCCAACAACTTGGTGAAAACAATACGTAATTTTGTTAAGATTGTTAGAAATATGACAAATTTAATAAATAACATATTTATGACATATAACAGTGATTTACATTACGGTTTCCAACACGCAAACAGCAAATGAAATGGAGACGTATTGCATGTACCAGAAGAGCTTGTGTATATGTAGAACGAAAACCAGTTGTCCTGAAAAACGCACACATTGCAGGAATCCTATTGTTGATCAGTTACTGGTTTAGTATTTATTTAGAGAAATGATTTGCTGTCTTCTGTACAATTCCAATTTACAATTTACATACAGAACTGGCTGTATCTAAAAAATGTTAAAAGTTAAGAAAAAGAGAGAGTAAGACACCACACATGAAAAACAAACACAAATATCAAGAGGAACACACTGTCAACACAACCATTGTACTATCGATCTTGATGTCCCTTATCAATAATTCCAAGCCAACCCCAAAATCCAAGGTCCCTTATCAATAAGTTCCAACATACCCCTAGATCCTGAGGTCCCTTGTGTATTTGTTTAGACGTTTGTTTGATAAGCTGGCAAATGACCTCATTTTGAAGTTCCGGGTGATCGATGCAAGTCTGCATTGCATTCTGCGCCAGCGACACGTGGTAGTCAATAGCTTTGCCTTCATCAGTTGCCACCGTTGTAAACAGTCTGATAGACTACACAGAACAGAACATATGGTTAAGATGCAAAACTCTCACATTGGTAGAAACTAGCATGACTACAAAATTATTTAGCTGATACGATTCAATATTCAAGATTTTCTGGAGTACCAGTTTCCTTCATTTTGACGCATCTGTATTTCTTTTAAAATTGAATTCCCCATCACAACTGAAGTATTAAAAATATGTCTGAAACTGAAACTGAAAAAATTGTGTTGTAGAAAAAGGGTGACAAACGACAAGCAAAGCCTGATGTTGGTTGTATGATCGAAAAGAGGTTTGACTCCCTTTCATATATCACACAAATTTTCACTATAACTTCTACTTGATAATCTTACTTTGAAGCAAAAGAAAGTTCATAAGCTTTTCAAGGGATGAACCTTCTTAAGTAACAGCTACTACGAACCTTGAACATTTGCACTGCTTCGTTCTCCAGATTCTTGGAGGGGAGTGTCGTCAACGGGTGTGAAATTGGGTCCTTCGTGTATGTAACCGATGAACTGTTCCACAATTCGCTCTCTGTGGAGAGACAGAAACAAATGGCTGTTGCGGGCTTTGGTATGGACTCGTTTGGTTCATGAGGTCGCCAGCATTGACAAGAATGTTATAAAAGAATTGATAGACTCAAAATTGTGGCCTTCAGTTATCTAGAAACCAAACCCCTGAATTCTCTGCCCGAGTTTTATAGAATACTATTATAAAATATAGACACTGACTTGTTTGATTTCCTTGTCAGAACCGGACGTACGAACTAACGAACTTCCACTGCATGGTGTTACTGTTGTGTTATTTAAAAATGCCACATACTTAAAAAATTACTTGCTTCAAACGTTCGGCCTTTACAGGAATACCAAACTTCAGGCTTGATGCATTGTCCGAGGCAGCAATTTGATATTTTCTGTACAGACCTCACTCTCGGCTAGTAGGTACGAGCAATTGCGACTATATGTGAAATGCCCTGCGATCGTAAGCGATCGATTGAAGCCGAAACAGAACTGTTTTTATTCCTGCGATTGTGTGCGACTTTACGTGAACAGAATATTTTTACTGAAAAAAGTACTTCATCAATAGCTCCCACGTTGAATGACTGAATGCAGTGCTTCATTTGTAGGGCTTACTCAGTTTTAACCGATAACTGCCATTGACAGTTGAGTGATTCTGCAAATGTGTGTGATCGCCTGCAATTATATGTGCACCAAACTTTACATGTACGTATGATCAGAGCTAACTTGACAGGAGCTCAATCTACTGTCATAAGGCGTGTTGTGTGCTTCTTTGGGTCTGTCTAATCCTAACCCTAGCTCTTAAATGTACTTACCAGGGTCTCCATCCGCTCTCGTCAGTCGCGTGATGTGCTTCTACAGATCTGTCTAACCCTAACCCTAACCCTAACCCTTAACCCTTACACGTACTTACCAGGGTCTCCATCCACTCTCACCAGTCGCGTGATGTGTTCCTATAGATCTGTCTAACCCCAACCCCAACCCTAACCCTTAACCCTTACACGTACTTACCAGGGTTTCCATCCACTCTCACCAGTCGCGTGATGTGTTCCTATAGATCTGTCTAACCCCAACCCCAACCCTTAACCTTACACGTACTTACCAGGGTCTCCATCCACTCTCATCAGTCGCGTGATGTGCTTCTCCAGCTCTGTGCCCATGTCGCTCATCCCGCCCCCAGAGGCAACCGTCATGTGAAACAACCAGGAGTCCTAAATGTATGCACAACATGTGAATCCTTTTCAATCCAGATTTTGGGAAAGCAGTAGGGTAGGTTCAAGGATGATGGAAAAGGATTGTAGGATATGAATGTAAATGAAATCCACGCTCTTAAGCTATTGTAATATGCACTGTGGACATGCCTTTCTTTGTGACACAGCTTCGCTGTCAAAAAAAGTGTTCCAGAAAACGACAATCAACCCCCTAAATCGAACTTAGACATTTTGGGGTGTGAAATTCAGAACTTTGGGTGACTCAGTTTTATCGTGGTTAATTTGCTGCATTACCGAAAAAACTATTTATGCGTGAATAATGTAAAGAGAATTTACAATATGAGCAACGTGGTGGGGCTGAGAGGGTTAATTATGGTTTCATTTGTACCTTTCTATCACTTCTATATCGGAAACTGCTGAAAAGCTCCCCCCCCCCCCTCAAAAAAAACCAAACTTCCAGCTACCGACCGAAGCTGAAAAGCTTTACCTTCTCCTCTTTTGACTCCACCAGCAAGTAGGTGGAGTTGGGCTGCTTAGTAGTCTTCAGCACCAGGCAGTAATGGTGGTAGGCAGGTGCGGTGTTATCGATATCATCTTCTGAGTCGCGGGTTTCCACCTCTTCAACCACATACTCCAACAGGTTGGACACGCTGAACGGAACCTAGGGTGCGTTTAGAAATTGAAGAAATCAGGTCTAATCAGTTTTCGAAAATTGTAAATATATAACTATTTTTGACATAATACAATGAGGAATAAATAACTCCTTAAGTTTCTTTGCCGTGCAGCTCGGGATATTAGTATAAGAATTTTGTCCGAACACGTTTAAACTATTAATCCACGGTATACCTTTTATATATATTGCATATTTTATATAGTGGTCTGGCTAACACTAGATACTGTAGTGTGAAAGTTTCAATCCTTTGCCATGTATACCAACTTACTTTCCATGACTCTTTACTAATTTGATAAGTCGCACATCAAAGTTTTAGAACGTGCGCCCTCTTTGATCACTGGTGGATAGCATCCATAAAATACCGTTGGTCAGAGCAAGAAAACTTTAAAAGGTAACTAAAATTAAAATTTTAAAACAGAATTGAGCTTTGTCAAAAAGGTTTACCAAACCAACCTGATCGTCCTCATTCTTGTAGTAATAGAGCAACGTTCCCCGCAGTACACACCAGCATCTCTTGGAAACTCCTCGCCTGACCTGAAGATTTATGGTGCAACTTGTGTTCATTGAGAACATACCATGCACACAAACCACAGCAGCAACACGACGATAATAATATCAAATACCAGGTATACTGAAATTCTGGTAGTCTGAATGGTTCTCTTATGTTATAAATCCTATATACTACAGTTTGTCAAAACATGGAAACTGTCAATTCTACCACGGACTATTTTCCCTTAAAATCGCCGAAAACATGACTCGGTGAAAATAGAATTCGTGACACTTTTATCTTGTGTTGGGTATTTGATAAAACAAGTATTCCACGAATGCACGTTGGATACGAGTTTTTAGAAAGCGGACGAGGTGCGAAACAATCATATTGAACCACAAGTATTCGAACGGATTCACAAATTAAACATTCAAATGAACACAGTCATACACATTAACAAAAATAATAACATAACAAATGCATAATCCGTAGACAGGGCCGTTGGGCCGTTCGTCCAGTCTACTGACATTGTGTTAGGGTACTCAAACGAACCCACACATCTGTTATCAAGTGTATCCAAATGGGGGTGCTGGACTGTTACCTGAGGATACAACCTTATGTTTCAGACAAAAAACATTGTAAACCGCTGATAGTGGTCTGGTTAACACCCTCGACAACTGAACTATGGATTTGATTGGAAACATGTTATTGAAAAGCCCCCCCCCCCAGGGGGGGGGCACCTGAGGGTGTATATACATGTAATGTGTACACAAACTCGCATCACACATACATACACACGTAATACAATGTACATAA
>JAOBRG010187540.1:1479-17787 GCA_027574985.1 Umimayanthus nakama | reverse complement strand
TGATGAACTTTGTGTATAGGTTTAAAGAAGTCGTCAAAAACAGGTGGAAGAGTGCCACCATGAAAATCATACATAAACAGAGCATTGTTAATGTAGATCAAGTCAGCAAACTTAGTTGTGTCTAGTACATGAAAAACACGGGCACTGATATGCTAATATTTTAATCATGTTCCCCTTAATCGTACGAGGTTAGGTACGGGGTCAGATTTTTAAAATGTACCTCATCAAACGCACAGGGAACTTTACAATGCACTGTCGATCTCTCCAATCTATTCCGAAACACTTCCAGATCTTACTGCTGGGTTTCTTTGACATTTTGTTAAGGTTTGAAATGAACTCATCTAGCACTCGCCTCTCCCCCACCCCGGAGATAAAGAAGTATATTACATTTGAACGTCTAACCTTCATCCCCAAACCTTCTGCTCAACAGACTTGCAAGGTAATTTGGCTGATACAACGTTCTTGTCCAAGTTATCCTCGTTTGTGCAATGCAAGACAGCAAGTTAAACTAGCGCAGAGAAAGAGGTTTCATCAATCATTGGCAAACAGATGTCAGCCAAATAATCATAACCGCGCATTTCAATAACGTGTGGCGTGGGGAAAAGGGGAGCAAAAAAATGACAAGGATACGAAGTGATACTTTAAAGGGACTAAGATTAAAAATGTATTTTTAATACTGTGAAAGGCAACACCATATTACTTTTATACAACCCAAGGTACCAAAGGAATACCATTAATGATACACAAACCACTTGGGTTGCGAGAATGAGTCAGAGACTTCTATTTTCAAACTAAGAAGTATTTTACTTAAATATTCCGCTCAGAAACTTTGGGATCAATTTAACTGAACCCTTCCCAGACTGGGGTGTTTTTTTTGGATTTTCTCTGACTAGGGGAGCGAAAGGGAAGGGGCCGAAAGTGCTACCGGCCATTGAACCCATTAGCGATGGAGCACTAGAAAAGCTGAACTAAATAATAAAGTTAACAAAAATACAATAATTAAATAAACTACGAGGTCACATAGGTTTTTTGTCAATCTTGGCGACTGTCGAGGACTTTACGACATCAGAAATAATCTCAATTGACTTTTAAAAATCAATGCAAAACTGCTGGCAGGAGCTTCAATTTACAGCAAGAATTACAATTTGACAGTAACAAAACAAGAATATTTATATTACGAGAAAAACTGAGAAACTTACGCTGACATGCCATTTCCTTTTTGTAAGTTCAGCCCCCTCCCCCACTCCTCCTCCTCAACCTACCCCCTCGAAGTACTGTTGAGTTGGCCCCCACAGCCCCGCCTGTTTTTCATTCTGCTCTGCCACTGAACTCTACGAAAGACTTTCTGGTACATCATGTCAGATTCATGACAGTTTTGTTATCTTATGTTTCAACAATTGTACAATTTATCAACTCCTACGCTCAGCAAAAATTTGGTTTGGCAGGGCTTCAAATACACCCAATATTTAGCATTCCATTACATTTACACCAATGATAGTGAACAATCCTCTTCAGATTGTTTTAAAACTTCACAAACATGTTCCGTTTTGTGGAAATAAATTGACAAAGTAAAAAGGAAGTCCGGTGCCGATTAACTTTTTGCTAAAAATGTAGTCGAACACTAGAAATGTCATTGCAGCGTCAGCTCTCGAGTAGCAATTACATCTTTAATATTACACAAAGAGTTAGAGTATCCTTTCGTTAAGACCAAGCGCAGTGTAAAATAGAACACTGTTTTCAACCACTATACGTGCTTTAAATACTTTAAATAGCGCTATTCATTGTTCGCAATATTTACAGTTCGCATTGGTCTACCAAGTGCTGTACCAGTTTATACTTTAGTTTCAAACGGTTCCCAACCGTTCCTCGACAAAGTTGCTATCTGCGAACCTCTGTGCCAGCCAGTGAGTCAGTGCTTGTCTCTTACTCTCCACACCTGACTGCCATCTAACTAACCGCTCTTACTCTATAAAAATTGGTATTGTATTCGAACAATAATTATCAGTACACAAGCTTAATATTGATTTTAAAGGGACATTGTCAAGGCTGTGCGCATGAAGCATACTTCAGCACTTTCTCTTCAGTTGACGTAGGCGTTGGCTTACGTGCGCGAAGAAAACGTATAGCTGCGGTTTGAGTTCGTAATTTGTCCTGTAATTTTTTTACGAAACAGGGACTGATTAAATCTTTTCACGATTTTCCTGGCCATCCTAAACTTGCCGGACTTTGAGCTCTAAAGCTAAACTGAGTTGGCGAGAATTCTTGACTCGAAATCGCTTGCACCTGGGCCCTGTCCCTTTAGGCATTGCAATTAAAAACGCATCTGTATAGCTAATATTTTAACAAAACTACGCGATGAGATTGTAGTATTGTTTTGTAGCCCTTATTTCCCCAAATTCAATTTGTAAATTAAAAAATTTGCGAGCAAAAGAACGTTCTATCAAATTCTGTCTATTTACACCTCTTGCCACACTGAATGAAACGCCTGATACAAATCTCACGCGATCTCTGGCCCAAAGTCGTCGTACAGCGGGTCGTTCATGGAGATGTCGTTATAATACGCTGCTCGGAGCCGCGAACGACGATAACACCTCTTGTAGTAGAACAACACACCCACAACCACCAGCACAGCCATGATACATCCCACTGCGATCCCTGCAACTTGGCCGGAGCTCAACCCGGTCTTTTTTCCTCCTAAGTAAGATACACATATCAGTATTAGTTGAGACCTTTTTAACGAGCAATGTGAAAGTTGCTTTAAGGCCCTGTTACACAGTGCAATTTTCTCAGCAACTTGTCTCGCAATGCCATTGCAAGACAAGTTGCTGGAGAATTGCACAGTGTATCATGGGTTGTCTCGCATATTTTTTGTTGCGCGAAGCCTTGCACGAAGTAGAACTCAACTCTACTTTTCGCAACGGATTTCAGCAACTAACAACACCATTGCACAGTGTATCACCCCTCTAGCAACTTGTCTGGCAATTTTACGGCAGTTTTAACAAGGGCGCATGCGCACACTTCTTGGTTTTTCGTTCCGAGGAGCATTACGAGACAAGTTGCTGAGAAAATTGCACAGTGTAACAGGGCCTTAACATTAAACTTCAGCAACTTGCAACGCTACATTTCCAACCATTGCGAGACAAGTTGCTGAAAAAATTGCGCAGCGTAACAGGGCCTTTAGTCTAAAACTTGAAAATCCACCATAACTTCACCAGTTAGCACAACTATTACTCTGTAGTATATCCCTTTTAAAACAAACTCTTCTGAGTCTCAGTGCAACAAAAACACCATACATGTAAGGAGCACAGAGAATTCGAAGTGCTCCTCAGCTAATGTTTTGGAATCTCAGGGTTGGATGAACAATGTAGCACAAAATAAATAATGCTTTAAATACACTTTCATTGCATTTGTTTCCAAACCATGGTGTATACAGGTTCCTGTATTTTCAGTATGAGAAAGTACAAATACTCTCGCGTTGGAGAGCAAAAACTGCCAGTAGAACGTTGGCTACATGCTCTTCTTCCAATTTTTTAAAAAAGGGCTCAAAACCTTTCTTTTAAGAAATATTTAAATGTACAACTTTTTGTTTTATTTGTTCAACATTTATCCTGTTGCATTGTTAAGCACTTTTGAACTTTAACGGTATTATTATTATTATTATAATTACAATGTGTAACCGTACATCGTGTCCAAAGTTCACGAGATGCCATAATCCCATTATGGTGGTAACCGGGAGGGCACATTGTTATATACATTTGTATATTATTATTGTTATTATTATTACTATCATACGGACTGTTACTTTTAAAAAAGTTCTGATGTGTAAACTTTTTTGACCTTTGATGTGTCGGTGAGCCAAATCTTGTTGTCTGAGGTCAAAAATAGACTTACCCATGTGCCTTAGGTGAATCGGTTCATCAGAATGCGTTGAATCTGAAAGTAAAACAATTGCCTTGTTAGTATCGCGCAGTACTATGAACGAAGAGCGGTAACCTCACAAACAACAACCAGTTGGTATCAAATAACGAGTACAGGATGCAAAAAAAGAAAAGAGAACAACAGAAAGGAGAGGGGACGGAAATGGGATAAGAAAACAGTGAGCAAGGCAATTAAACGGGAAAAGGTGCAGCGAGAGACCAAACAGAGCTATAAAGTAGTTAACGAGAAATACAATCATTGCTCACAACACAAGTACAAGAACAGTGAAACAAAACTTTAATCTCATGCTCGCAACACAACATGAAAAATGAAAGAAAATCTTAATCTCATTGCTCACAACACAACATGAACAGTGAAAGAAACTTTAATCTCATTGCTCACAACATAAACAGTGAAAGAAAACTTTAAACTTGGTGTTGTAAGCCATGAGACTAAAGTTTTCTTTCAGTGTTCATTTTGTATTTTGTGAGCCATGAGTTTAAAGTTTTCTTTCACTGTTCGTGTTGTGTCGTGAGCAATGAAATTAAAGTTTTCTTTCATGTTCATGTGGTGTTGTGAGCAATGAGACAAAAGTTTCTTTCACTGTTCAGGTTGTGTTGTGAGCAATGAGATTGGTCAAACTTTGCAAATACAACACACACCACTGATAGCTATCATGTTAAAGTTTCATGTACATTCTAACAGTTACCCTCACGCAGATATATCCTGTTTATTCGCATGTGAGCTTAGCTGTAACGTCCTTCGTGGAAACTACACTACTGTTTCTTTATTCTCAGTCTAGCTATTTTAATTTGTTTTCAAGAAATTTTTCTAACTATAACACTGCAAGACACTTATTTATTAGGATCTATTTTATCTTGCGTAGTTAATTTTAGCAGTTTTATCTGCATGCATGCATGTAAAATTTTAGGAACTTTATTAACTTGATAATATTATAAAGGGGTTAGAGAAACTAATGGATTATCGCTATATATAATCATTATGATAATAATGATAACAATAATAATAATAGTAATTATTATTACAATGTTATTAGCTGGATTTTTTGCCAGTCGATGACAGCCGTTTAATTCCAAACAATAAAATATTAACGTAATACGTACATTCACAGACCAATCTGTCATGTGTTAAAGATTCCAACAGACTACTAACGCAAGAACAAACACGAACGACTAACTTGAATTACAGTTCTAACGCAACATGTTTCATACTTGGCTTTTCGGTAATGGGCTTTTCGGTAACGGGCTTTTCGGTAATGGGCTTTTCGGTTATGTGGCCCTCTTTACTTGATACAGTAGTTGAATGTCCTAACAAAAAACCAGAAAATTAATTGCATGTTGTACAACAACAAATTGCAACAGCAAGATTGATGATTTTACTAGGTTTGGACGCGAACTTGGTATTTCCGCGCCTGTGTGTAGCTTGGTTACAAGTGGCCACGCTTTCCGTGACAGGGCTTTTGTGCAATCAGTTTGGTTACGAATGCTATTAAAGGCAACAAACTGAAAGGGTCATAACGAGTGAATTGAAGTGTGTAAAAGCGAAAGCAAAAACAGGAGAACCTTCATACTTTTTGGTTTGTCAGAGCGAGCGGTTGTTGGTTTCCTGGCAGTTGGTGGCAAAGCGGTCGAGTAAGCTGTGAGTGAAAATGGAATAATAAAACAGTATAAACAACAAAACCCAAAATAACAATCTATACTCAAGAGTCAGTTTACTGATTGAAAAACCTCTTGTATTGTGTTTTCTTTATCGGAAATCAGCGAACATAATCAAATGCAAACCAAAAAAACTGAACTTCTAATGATGGAAAATGGAATTCTTTTGATATTATTTGAAGCTTCTTAGTGTTCATAAACAAAATTTAAGTAGCGTACTAGTTAGATGATTTCTTTTAGCTCTCTGGGCAGTACAAGAAATGTAACTCTGACTGGAGAGTGTTCCTAATTCTCGATATTTTGCAAAGCTGCACAAAACATTCTTCGGGGGTAGTATAGGGGATATGTGCATAGCGGATCAAAATAAACACGCACTTTCAAAAAAACCGAGTCGTTTTTTTTATTTCGAAACGGGTAAGAATTATCGACTCGTTTTGTGTGCTATATACCTGTACAACAAAGTCGACTATTCAAACTGTTCTTGTAACTAAATTAATTATTGTTATAAAAAATTGTTCCTATTTCTATCAATTTATTACCTTTATTACTACTATTATTATTACTATTACCATTACTATTGTTACGAGCAAGTCAATGAGCCGGCTAAAAAACTAGGCACTGAGGCAGTGATCTTATTTGCCTGGGCAGAGATGTAAAAGTATTTTATGAATAAATAGTCAGACAGTTTAAGTGGACCGCATAAACTGGCAATTTAAGGTGGATGAAAATTCATTTCGACAGTTTCTGAGTTGCTATCTTTCATAAAGACATTTGGTTTCTGACTTCTGGATGGTTCACACGTGACTGAATGAGCATTCTTTGGTACATGCACGTAACTGAGTGAGCATTCCTAAGTATATGCACGTGACTTTGGTTTGTACATTTAACACCTTTTGGTTTTCGACTTTTGGATGTTTCACAGACATGTGACTACGCTAGCAGACATTGGTAAATGCGCACGTGTGACTTGGTTTCTAACGCTTTACAGTTTTTGATTTTTCAATGTTTCCTACGTGACAGAGTGAACATTCTTTAGCACACGCAAAATTCCAAGAAGTTATTTTTTTAATGACAAAGAAAAGCAGCCTCATGTCGTTTAGTTGTCTTCACACTCTACAGTAACACAGTTATGGTTGGTGTTTGCAAATTGCGGTTTGCAGCATGATGTAAGCATAAATTTTGAAAGCTCTAAGTTATCGATAACTATGTTATAGTATTGGTATTAGTATTAGCAGCATTGCTTTTAAAAGTAATAAATATTTAATATAAGCTGCTAGTACATATATTAGATGTATGGGGGGCCTTAAACTCCATTTATTCATGCCTATACAATATGCTTACATAAATTATGTCAGCTACATAAACTGTACCTGTACTGCTTGCAGCAGCTGAGCTGAGCATGCTCCCTGTCGGAGGACTAATGGTTGAGTATCCTTTTTTAAAAAAGAAAATGTCAGTACATGTACATCACTTTCAAATTATGCAATTGCCCAAAAAATAATCTCAAGTTGAGCTAGTGCTGTGCTGTATAATACTACTGTAATTTTCACAGAGCACAGCACTAGCACTAACTTCAGGTTATTGTTGCCAGGAACTGAAGTATAAATTAAAGGTTGTCTGTTGTCTCAAGTCAGTTTTTATCATTTAAGACATAAAGTAGGGCCAAAATTGCATGTGGTGATTGTGATTATGATGGCAATAAAGATAACAAAGTCAATGACAAATGTTCATACTACTGACGATAATGATGCTGCCACTGATAATAGTTAGAGTGATGGTACTAAATTTATATAAAAGATGATATGAAGGAAAACGTTATTTTAAACCAACCTGGACAGTTGCTCATGATCACTGTGAAGTTTTGATCAAGGAGTTTAATGTCTTTACAAGTAAATAAGATGCAGGAGTTAAGAGTCACCTGAGGAAAGAAACAAAAAAACTATAATTATTTTTATTAATAAAAATTTCTCCCTGGCTTTACCTGAACTTGGCTTTCTATGTGCATGTAAGAGACATCAGGCCATCTGGTATGAAAAGGAAAGCTAGATTCTCGACTTCACTTATCGTCTGTTTTGTTTGAGGTTGAAAGAGCTTATACCACAAAACTACTTCAATCAAATTAACATAATTATTTTGTTCACACAAAATTCGAGTTTGTAGTTGTTTGTGAATTTAAGCAAGCTCAAACCAGAACATGCAAGCTAGAAACGGAAGATGGGGCGCATTTCTTATTAAGATGCCCACCATACAAAGAGTTACGAGACACTCTTTTCGCAAAAATGAGGAGCGAAAATAGCTTTGATGCACTTATAAAATATCACAAAAATCGCTTTTCCTCAAACTTATTAATCCAGCAAGGAAAAACACAAGAGAAATAGCAAAATTCATTTCTGATTGTTTGAAGAAAGAACACATTCAAGTAGTTAATTCTATAGCATCCACTAGTTAGTTAGAAAACAAACATGTAAAATGTATCTATACATTCAGTGATTTCAAATGCTCAAAATTTATTAGGACATCTGCCGATGTACCATAGTAGTACAAGGACCTAATAAACATCTTGTCTTGTCCCTCTCAGAAGGATGGGGGGGGGGGTGTTAAAGGTATCAACTCCCCCTCTTTAATTTTGTTAACTTAATTAATTATCGATTGACTTGAAACTTTGCATGCATATACATGTAAAATTATATATAGCTAACTTGGTCATAATTATCAATTGATAATTTGCTCAACTCCAATTGCTAATAAAGTTGAATAATTACAATTAATTAATGCCATGACCTTTGGTCTTTTTTGGTGCAAAAGTACCGTATTTATTTGATAAAGCACCCAACCTTGAATAAGTGCCCACCTCAAATAAGCGCCCACCCTTGAATAAGTGCCCATCCCCACCCCCAAGTTCTTTTGGAAGTTGTTTGAGAATACATCATGATTACTGATTAAAAGAGACTTCTTTGAAGACAAAACAATAATAGTTTATCTCAAGTGAGCATAACTGGAACCATGAACAATTAAAATTATAAATGCTCACTGCCAGACAAATATATTTTTCATGCTTTGTTATACAACATGCATTTTGTTTTGTTACACCTTTTACTAGCTGAAAAAGATGAAAACTTAATATTTTTAAGCACCCAGCCTTGAATAAATGCCCACCTCAAAAAAAGCCCACCCCGAAAGACTAAAAATTAGATATTAAGCACCCAGGGCAAAGGCTATCACAGATTTGAAGAGAATTTGTATGGAAAGCTTTGATTTGACCATTAAACCAAAAAATTTAAAGTAAAGAACCTGACCAGAAACTTTATGTTTCAACTATTTTAGGCACAAAGTCGTTAGTATGACAAAAGGAAAAAAAATTAAAATTACGAAAACTTATTTATTTTTGCTGCCACCCCTTCCCTCTCAGGGTGGGGGGTTGTTGCAACCCCCTCTTCTCCCAGTTTTTTCACGACAAAAAACAGCACAAGGGAAAATCCTAAAGGGGGGTTGTTGCAATCCCCCTCTTGAGAGGGAGGGTTAAGCTTCAGCTCTATTGATGGCTGGTGATAAGAGTGAGTTAAGAGTCAAAAATGTTTTGAAGCAGTAATTAAAAATACAAACTTCAACTTTAAGTTTCTGGAGAAGTTTGTGCACAACTTAGTATAAGTTAGTAGATTTATGATATTATATCCAATGTTTGAATATAAGATGATACATTAATTATTAAGTAATAAATATAATATTAAATTTAGTTATAGTTTTTACACATCTACAAGCTACATGATCAATACAATTACATAACTCTGTTAGTACATACCTCTGCCATGACAATGTTTCCTTTGCGTTTTAGCTTTACATTGAGTGTCATTTTAATTCCCTTTTCATTTGCAATAGTGTATTTATGTCCATCCATAACATCCCTATGAAAATTTGTTCCACCGTTTGTCAAATCAACATGTACTTGCATTGGGTTTTTACACTGTTGGAGTTCCAGTTGCATAAACAGTGGCTTATTTCGAAATGATCCATTACACGAAAGACCTGTAAGAGGAACATTGTACAGAAAAAACAGAAAGTCAATGTTTATTGTTCAATAAGAATATTATTCATTGAACACTCATTCATGTTATACGAGCATACAGATCATTTTGTAGTTTTAAATAACTATGTCAGAGAATACGCACTTGATGTGTTAAGAAACCATCAGTTAAAAAAGCACATGTAATTTTGTGTATCGTATCTGTCACTATTTTGCCTGAGCCTCAAATGATCTTCTAGTAGGTATGTCGCTACAGTACATGATTGTATATTTACAAGATACATAATTTATTATTACATGAACACACATATCTTTAATAAGAAATCAAAGTTAGAATGGTTTTTAAAGACCCATTTGCAATCAGTTTGAAAAACAAAGACTGATGCAAATTCAAAATCTAAATAAATCATTTTACTAAATTAACAACTTCGACTATATATCTAAAAAAGAAAAAAAACCCCAACACTGTGCGTTTATTTACAGTATGAATTAAAATATTGAAGTTGCACAATGGAAGGTTAATTCAAATGGCATGTCGGTTTTGTCCCATTTTTGTCACTATTTTGTAGGCCTTTAATGTATGAGTCAAATCCAAGGAAGCCCATGCCCTCCCCCCCCTGGGCTGACCCCCGGGCATTTGACATTTTTTAATTTTTTTGGTCAAATTTCTCACCATGCGGGCCCTTTCATTGGTCAAATGCCCCTCTCCCTAGGGTTTTCTTAGGGGTCAAATGCCCTGCTCCCCAGCTCGAAGTGACAAAATCCAGACTGATTTCAGGACACCTAAAGGAAGTTTTCAACACTGCTATATCTTCAGTTGAACATTTACGTTAATCAATTTTTTCCTGGCAAACCGTCTGTTTGAAGGCAAGAAGAAGTCCAAGAGCACAAATCAGTACATTCTAAATTTTGCAACTCAAGAGTGTTTTCAGAAGGTTTGTTATCATCAGGCTTGAGCTACCGGCAAAGTAGCTCAAATCATCCGTAAAATGCGGTACTGAGCTTTGTTCGCAGAAATCTTGCCAGGTTTGTTTGTAGCTGGACAACACAGTGAGGAGGGGGGGGGGGGGGGCACTCTTGGATTTGACTCACACATAAAGCACACCATAAATTTAGTATCACAAGCTAAATTTAAGAACAACTGAAACTGCCGATTATTGTTTCCTAACTTACCTGAACAGTTGGAGTTCTTTTTACATTTACCACCTGTGACTAATGGAAGTGTCCTGATGGCTTGCTGAGTATGTCTGGCTGCCTCATCCATTCCACTGCATTCAGGATTTGGAGTAGGTGTTGTCTGCACTATGCCTAGCTGAACTCCTCCCAAACAAACTGTTTTACCAGAAGAAAGACTTTAATCAAGGAGGCTTGAGAAGGCGGCGTGGCCGAGCGGTTAAGACTTGTTCACACTAGAGACGCAAACGCAAGGACATTCACACCAGTGATGCTAACGATGCAAGCGACGCAGTTGAAGATGGTACGCATGCGTGGTTATGTTTTGTTTTTAAATATGGCGGACAACAGCAATTTGCTGTTGACTTTTCTTCTTTTTGCTTTTGTTCGAAGAAGGAGAAGGAAGCGGATCGAAAAAAGCAGAAGAGATTCCAGACGTGTTTGGGTGAGAGACATATTTCAGCTTCATCGTGAACAAGGTTTTTATAATAATTTAGTACGAGAACTGCGTCTTGGAAATCGTGCATATTACACCAGGTACGTCCACTGATTTTCAAACCCTGTCTCTGAGGGATTTATCATACAAAACCAGATATTTTTGCACTTCTTCGCAAATCCTTTCCTCCATACTGGTCGCCATCTTTGCTATGACCGAGGAGAGAACCTGGATCCAAGTGATATTTCATTGGTTGAGGGCTTGCATCTTCATCTGCGTCACCTCCATTCACACTTGGAAATTTGTGAAGTAAGAGCAGACGCAAGCGCAAGGCGTGCACAAGAAAAAGGAAATTTTCCTTTTTCTTGCATCTGCATCTGCGTCGAGTTACATTCACACCTTTTTTTATTGCTCTTGCGTCTGCGCTTGCGTTTGCGTCTCTAGTGTGAACAAGCCTTTAGTGTTGGACTTATAACCCGGAGGATCAGTGTTCGAGTCCCACTCTGACCACTAGCTGGATCTGTTTCACTGAAAATCTGAGTTGCAAATTTTCATCCACGCTTGTAAATAGCCAACTGGTTTGCCTCCGGCCAGTTGGGATTCTTAACCCAGTTATGTTTAATTTGTGTATTAATTTGACTGTTTATAACATGGCACTGAAAAACCCCGATGGGGAGCAGTCATTAGAATTTGGTTTTTTTTATTGTTCTTTCAATTTATGCCAATGAAAAAGTTAATACATTCTGCAGTTTAAATAAAACAGATGGAGAAAAATATTTGCTAGGCCAGACCAACTTAATTTCAAGGAGCACGTTTTTTTTTAAATTTGAAGGGTCGATGGTCGGAAAAAAGGAAAAATAAAAAAAAGTCCCACATTTTTGGCATAGGCTTTGCGTCTCAAAAAAAATTTTCTTTTGGGTAAGCTCTGCTTCTATTAATAGTGATTTTTCAAAGTATGCAGCCACCTAAAAAGTGTGTCAGTATGTTGAAGTCAACATGATCTTGGAACAAAAATATATTTGTGTAAGATTCATGAATATTTAAAACATTTCTATTTTTATAAGATAGAAACTGCAACTTACAGTATTTTTGTGTAATCAAATGACCTGACTGGAGCCCGTGTGGAAGAGACAAGACAAGTTTTATCAGTGGTGTATCCACAAAACGTCTTAACGTGTATTTGTTTTAGGCTGTTTTGTGAAAACAGTGGGATACGGGGTTCAATACTCTGACAAAAACAACAAAACTATTTGATACTACTCTTTCTTTTTTCCAGTTCAAAATTTGAAATTGCAGCAAGATAGTACCACCAAAAACTTTTTATGTACACGCTTTTTTATAAGAACCCGTCCAGTAACTTTAGGCTGAGGCTGGGCTGTTCTAAACTTTTTTGGCGATTTCATCTTCAAACTGTTCTTAAATTGTCTTATTTGCCTGGACATTGGCAATATCGTCCAGTGCTTTATGTGATAAAACTTGAAACTGTAAGCACAGTGTCAATGGGTGCCTTCCAAATTGTATCTTATAAGAAAACGCATTGCATATTAACTACTTTATCTGATGCGAAATCTTCAGAAAACTTATGGAAATTTTCCTAAAAGCTCTGAAATCTCCAGGAATTTCAAAAAAGTTTGGAAATGCTTCAAACCTTTTTGAGTTCTGAGCTTTAAATAACAACTTATCTATGAAAATTTTGGAAAACTTAGGAAATGGTCCTAAATGGTTTCAAATTTTTTAAACAGAAAATCGTTGGAAGTGTTTTGTAATTTTTGGATTTTTTCAGAAAACTTCTGAAACAGTTTCAAGTTGTTTTTTAGATGATTTTTTCAAATTTTTGGAAAATCTTCGGCAGTTTTCGAAAAACTTCAAAAACAGTTCCAAACTATTTTTCAGATGATCTTGTTAATTTTTAAAACCTTCAGAAGTGTTTAAATAACAGTGTGGAAAATTTCCAGATGTGATCGAAAATGTTCATAATGGATTGCAGGAGTTGTAAAGTTTCAGAGCTAGTTTTTTGAGACTACTCAAAATTGAGGTCAATGTTGAAATGCAAGATCAAAAATTTTGGATGGAAGAAAAACAGAAAAGACAAAGAAACAGACAAAAAAACAAAGTGATGGAATCCGAAAACAAAAACAGTACCGTTCTAAGTTAAGCAACAACGACTGAACGAGCAATATCTATCTATAGCCCTGAGAACCTTTTAAACCCGCACTACAGACTTCACCTCTATCTGCATCTGTTGAGTTTTTGCTGTACAAACAGCATTTCAATCAATAATTTATCGACAGTTAGAAACACGGAATTAACTCTGCAAGACTTACCTTTGAGAGTTCGAGCCCCTTGACAGTGACAGTAAGGTGATAACAGTTACATTATTTATTCGGGTTTCCGATACTTTATTGTGCGTGATACAGCGGAAAACTCAACCGTTTGAGATCGACCAACATCAATAATGTCCGTACGTCAACATTAAATAAAAAATCGTCAACGTCAAATCCGTGTATGACCTAACTGGGAAATGTTAAGAAAATGTTGACAACGTTTTAATCCAAACTTGATAAAATGAACTCAACAGTTAAGCTTTCCCAGTTATGTTAAATTGTGGTAGCTTGGAACCGTAAGCGAATCAAAAATTAATAGCGGGATTCTGCAAAGATAATCATCAGTTATATGCATGTCTACATTTTGCCCGAACGTCAATGATTTGGTGGGAATGAATCAGCACGGTAATTTCAAACTCTTCCTTTCAGCAACATGAGAAGTTTCCCAGTTACTTGATGTAGATTTTATGTCAACAACATAGAACATAATTGAAGAATAGAAAAGTTATTACTTACCGAAAATCTTCAGAAACTGAAGAATAATATTCATTGTAAAGTACTCAACTTTCGTCGCAGCAGCAAAACAGAAGCAGAAATAATTTCTGTTGTGCCAATACTGCAAAGCACCTACAAAACGAAATGCTCAGCGGTTTCTCTCGTAGCAAGTCGATACCAAATCGGCAATCCGAACACATCCGGATATTTATTTTTACGTCGGTATAAGATCGTTCACTGGCTGATCGGCCAAAACAAAATATGGACGCCGGACTCTGATAACTCACCACGAGTCTGAGAATAATTTGACAATAATATAAAAGGAACCTGCTTGAACATACATCTTTTTTCATCAAAAGCTAAACGAATTTGTGGTGATGTTTGGCTGTGCTTTATAGTTTGTGTGGAATCTATCCTGAAACGGCGAGAACCCTGTGGAATGCACAACTACAAGGCGAGAGAGATGGCCGTTTCCGGTTCTGATGTTGAAGACACTCGACATCGAAAATTCGACAAGATATCGTTCGTAAATCCACGAAACCAGTTTTGTTGCCGCGTGAGGCTCCAAACTAGGAATGTGGTGATTGTCGCGGTAGTTGTGACTGGTTTGATGCTTGTACTAGTTTCTCAACTTTGGTCACATTCGCTTGTTTCGGAATCGGACGAAAGCTATGAACTGGATGTTGCGTTAGACTCAATGCTGGTAAAGGGGGACATAGCACTTAGGAAAGTAGACCTTAAATGCCGCTTTCATACGTGTTTTGATGTGTATCGATGTGGCTATAACGAAAAGAACTTGTTGAGTGTGTATGTGTACCCGTTATCACAGTACAAAGACGAGAAAGGAAGACTGTTGGAAATGAGGGATATTTCTGACGAATTCTATGACTTGCTTCTTGCTATAAAAAACAGCAATTATTATACCCAAGACAGGAGCAAAGCGTGTATAATAGTTCCCTCCATCGATACACTCAACCAAAATGGCCTTGATCTAAAGCAGACTGCAAAAATACTCAGTGGCTTGCCCAGGTAGGTATTTTAAATCCTGAAAAGACAGTGTCAACTGTTTTTTGTTGTGTTGGCTAGTAAAATATGAGGTTTTATCATTGGAGGTTGATGGGTTTGTTTTCGACCAGGTAAGCCATTCAAATCAGTTTACCTTCATTTATGCAACTCTTTGTGTTGTCCAAGATGCTGTTGTCCAAGTCTAATCCAAATGGAAATGCCCCAATACCCCCCCCCCCCCCCTTTGTGGGGAAACTTCAGTACTTTCTTAAACCTACTCAAGCTCCATTTGACACTGAAAGTAGATCTCGGTGGTTTTTGCATCTTCAAAACTTATGACTGTGCCAAAAGTATTGTTTCTATTATTGTTGGCTTGGCCAGAAATCAATTGCAAAATTATATTGAACATCAATCAGCCAAACTTGATTTCATTGAAGCCCATAGATCTCTAGAATTTACATGTAGATATTGGAACAAAAAAACCCAGGTAGGTTTGAAGCTCTAGCAGTTGTAGATTATACTCTGGCATAACCTCAGCTTGGCAAGCGGTTTTGTGCGTACCTCTCAGTCCTCTGCAGAGGTTCCCTGGGGTTTTTCAGGGTTTATGTACCTGTATGAAGGAGAGGGCATGTGGGGATCTCTGGGGAGATTGTCTAATGCATCTTTCTGTCTTTCAAAGCCTCTGCAGAAGAGAAAGACACTGTACATGTACATGAACATTAAACTGTGCACAGTTTGGTTTTGTCGAACGAGAAATAGTGGAGAATAAATTATATGCTCTATCAACATATTCCATGGTTTAGCCAGCTTTGCCAAGTATGATGAAGTTAAACTTCATTCAGCATTCAGTTGTCAATTTAGTGCCTTATCAACTAAGTTTGAACTTGTGTCCATCTTTGCATATCTGTTGACCACAAAATGTTTCTAGCACACAACTCCAAAAATTTTTTATTAAATAATTTATGTTATATATATACATAAAATACTATGTAGTTTTCTAATTGATCAAATTCTGTTTACTTAGTACAAAGTTATTACTAAATAGTTTCTTTTGACATTGTTATACTATGTAACATTAGTGTTCAAACAAAATAGTATCAAAGTGCAACTTACTGAAATAAATATAAATTATAAAACTCTTTTTAATATTATTGTGTTTAACTATTTTATTATTAAATGTGAGGCTAAAACCTCATTGTAAAAATTTACATAATAATTATTTCTGTTGCAGTTGGAAGGATGGAGGAAAGAACCACCTCA
>JAOBRG010187429.1:4486-17787 GCA_027574985.1 Umimayanthus nakama | reverse complement strand
ATAATAATAATAATAGTAATAAATTACGGACATTTTAAATGTGAGTACTTTAAAAGATTACCTTCCTGAAAACAGAGTGAGTTTGATACACGTGAATATAGAACAGAGAACAACTAAAACTGTTAAGTTGTTCTTTTGTTTTTCACTTGACTTTTTTATTGTTTTGTGATATATGTATTATTGTCTTTGTGGTCACTAATTCTTCGTTCGATTGTTTGTTAACAGACACAGGGATACCGAACGGTGGTCAGAACATATCCTACTCGGGCTGGGACAAACCTGCACCCGGCATGCATCGCCCTCCTCAACCACAACAACAGCCCGCCAGAGATATGCATATATACAGTAGATAAAGGGTATTGGCAAATAATGACCGACTATTGTGCTTGGACAAGGTTGCTACTTGCGTGTATCGCCCTTCGCCATAGCAGCAGTCTGTCGGAGCTCTGCGTGTACACATGTTGCTGATAAACAGTATTGTCAGGCAACGACCAGCTAATGGCTGGAACAAGGTTGAACATATCTCACCATCCACCACAGCGATAACCAATCAGAGATAGAAACAAGTATGAATGTAATAATGGGCTGGGACATGCATAGTACTGATTCATATCGCCCTCAACCGTATATACGGCCCGCCAAGGATCCACGCATACGCAGATGTAGTGTTTTAACAAGCATGGCCCGGCTCATAGGCTGGGACATGTAAGGTTCTGCTTCGTATCGCCCTCCAGAAAAAAGAGCGGCCTGTTTGCACGTAAATACAACGATGTTCAAAGTGTAAATTGACAAATGTTGACTTATGTCGGGCTGGGACATGGTTAAGATTACCGATCGGCACCTGTCTGCCCACCGTGACCGCGATACCTAAGAGTGCAGCAAAGGAATGGGACTGAAATTATCGTTATTACACCACGTCGGAGTCATTTGGAGAATAAAGGTTGTTAGCTCAACGACTACCAACCAAGACATTACTTTTTAAGTGGGCCGGGAAATATGAAATGATTTTCAGATTTTAATTCAGTTTTAATGTAATTCTGAATGTTTTAAAAATCACGTTTTTGTTTGCGGTATAGTTTAAGTTTCGTGGTTAAACACTTGAAGCGTGCTCGAATTCGTTTCATAGCAGTTACCAATCCAATAAGGAAACGAATTTTCGTTCACTCTTCTAATGCTAGATATTTAAATGCGTAGAGAGGTTCAATAAAGAACCCGTTTTTGAAAATATACATCGCATTAACTTGATAACAACATTCGTAATACTCGATGAATTTTTAGCTGTTAAAAGAGATGGCATATTATATAAGCGACTCGTCGCCATATTTTAGATAGATAACACAATATTATCTTATCGTAAAATAAATGATACTTTGTAAATAAATTTGTATGCATTTGTTGTCTTATTGTGGAAACGCATTATTTTTGTAAAATGTAAGCTTTTTCCAGCATTTATTTACTGTAAGATGTTAGTAAAATTTTCATATAAAACACATTTTTAGAAAATAAAATTAGGGAAAATCATAATGTTTTGGTTTAATAAAACTAGAAGTTCAATCTCTTGTAATAGTTGTGTATACTTTTATTGAGTTTGTGTTGTGTGAATCGAGTCGAGATTGAAAATTCCCCAGATAAGTAATTTTAAAGTGTATCGGATTATGTTGGAATTATTACCGTTCAGTAAAATTGTTTAATAAAACTTGGTACAACTTGGTTGCTTTGTGTTTGTTTATTTTTGTCAACATTTTTGTAGCACTTTTCGTTGGATTTACTACATTTCATTTTAAAGAAACGTGTTCGTTGTGTCTTGTGCGACGTATAAAACGCGGAGTCTGGGTCGAGAGCACTGTCAGAAATGGCAAGGGAAAAAACCCAATATTGTTGTAGAATAATGTAGATTATGTGGAAATGTAATAACGAGTAGATAATGAATTGTTTTCAAAAAAATATATTTTTTTTAAACACTAATGCCCACACGCCGTTGAGATTTTAAAATTGAGTAAGGCAAATTTCTTTTACCTCGGTAGCCCATTCATCTTCAAGGGGCCCTGGGTTATTATTGTACTATTTACTACAAACATAGTAATAGGATGATTTACAAATGCATGAAAACTCATAATTTATATGTATTAATAAAATTTTAACTCAAGGGTGGACCAATTGACATTTGAGAGGGGGATGTTGGTGGGAGAGTTTGTTTGTTTGTCAATGGCTAGTGAAGCAGGCAAGGTTTTTTAGGGCAAACCCGTTGCTTTTTACTCGTGGTACCACGAGTCAAAGTTTGGGTTCCATTTCTATTTCTTTTTTTTTCTTCATGTTGCGATTAGCGATTCGGTCCAGTGACTGCCATATTTGGGATTTGTCCTTGGTCCCACGCGGTCAGTGCGCCTGGTTGTGATATGCTAAGACGGAACGCCCCAATTGTTTTTCTTTTTTCATCGCGCAATTTTATTTGTGAGAGTGGAGCTCGGATGAAGGAAGTAGTTTGTGTGTTTTCGACTTATTGGCCGTGTTTCTCAATAAATTGTTGTTTCCCTCGTTACATTTTGATTTTTTTTACTGAAAATGCTTTGCAGCAAATCCTCCCCCCCCCCCCCTTCTTCCAAGGCCAAACTGTCAACACCAAGGTTTCTTTGCAGAAGTATTCTTTAGTTTTCATTTGTCTTTAAGTCGCTGGAAATTCGCGTTTTTAGATACAATTAAGTCAGTAACTACTACTGTCGAATGTTTCCATGTTTAAATTTGGGTTTGTACTTTCTTCTGTTTCTTGTACTTTTTGAGTTTGAATTTTGCCACAAAAACGAGCTAAGTTTGTACACAGGCAGCCCAAGCTTATATTGCGAAACTTGCAAATGGAGACATTTTAAGACTTTGTATTGGGAATTTACTCGTTTCTCAAAAATCCTCAAATACTGCTATTATTGTGGAAATAAAGTTTACCTACCTTCAGTTCACCGTGTATTTGTGTGTTTTGTGCATTAATTTTGGGCGCAATTTGAGCTCATTTAGGGCGAGAACGCCGCAAGGTGTTCTTCCGTATAAAGTATATTTTATAAGGAAGAACAATTATAAGCTTGGGCTGCTTGTGGTTTGTACAAAAGCGAAGTGCAGTTTTTCAGCTAGGATGAAATGCTTAAGAAATGACACGTCGATGGCGGTATGTACGGTAGTTGTGTAATAGGACGGAGTTGATAGTTTCTCTTTACTGTTTTAAAGGTTAAAATCATAGCTTTTACCACCGACAAAAAAGAATTGTTGTCATTTAGTGTACAAGAGCTGAAAAAGATCTAGCGACGAGCAAATGCGCAAATTTCCGGCGCAAGCGAGTTTTCTAATATCAGCATCATTCATATTACTTTAAAACAGCTTTCGTACTTGACTGCGCAATATATTTCTTCCTTATTCTAACTGGCCTAAATACCATGGTATTATTGGTTATACCGTTTATGGTTCTTGCTCATTTTGGTAACCAAAATCAGAGTTTCCTCATTATGGTATTTTTAAAAAATTATTGCATTATGCTTTCTTTCATTTTTTTCAGAAAGTCGTTCTAATTCTTTTATAGCCAGCAAAGCAGACGCCTCTTCTTCCGCTGGGGCTCAGGTCCCCAGACGAACAAAAACTTGCGTCTGTGATTCGAACCAAAAACGACCGTCTGTTAATTTATGGTAACTCGCACTTGAACCGCTTGTTAGTTTTAAAACTAGAAGTGATCACAGATCAGTGAAGTGCGTTCAGTCTCTTTAAAAATTTGAGAAACTAACTGTAGGGGTAGAAGTTTGATGTTTTTTCACTAGATAACTAGACTAGAAGCACTTGGTTTGTTAGTCCGCCTTCAATTCGACCAAGACTATTAACAGGGTCAGTTCTTACTGTTGTTTACAACAACAGCAATAGTCCATACCAGTAACACAGTCACTGTGCTGAAATTCATCAGATGAATGATATCAGTAGACGCATTCATACTGCACTTCTATTAATATCAGTGCCTGTGTTTCCGCGCTCATAAAGTCTCGTAGAGAATTGAGGACGTTTGAATATTGTGTTGACAAAGTGTTACTTATAACTTTATACCCATTCAAGCTGTTACAAGTTATGACTCGATAACTTACTAACTGACCTGACGATTGTCGGCCGAAATCCTGCTTGCTGCAGTTATGGTCGAACAATGCGAAAAAATTATCCAGAGCACTGCAAACACACCATGTAGAGGGAAGTGGCCTCGACATACATACTTTGCACTTTGTCAAAATTGAAAGCTTTCTTAGTCAAGTTGCATTTAAAAACGTTTTAGTTACACTATTAGCATTAAATACTAGGAATTTGAGTAAAACTTGAAAGCTATAGTTTAAGAGCCAATGTATGGTTTGAACATCAAACTTCCGCTGAAAAAACTCTGTTTGTAATACTTAATTTCTTTAAAATACTGCTATTTTTACTAAAAAGGAAATTTTAATTACATTTTGTACCATTTACTTGTCGATTTTTTAAAGTCAGAAACGTCTGTGAACTTTTCTACCTTAAAAAAGAAAATTTTGGTGAAAATCGATAGGTTTTGACAGTTATGACCTCATTATGACGTATTGATGACGTCATCCGTTGATTAAACGACACCAAATTAACTAAACTAAATCTCATTTCATTATCATTTATAGCTTTAGAGGTATGGGCCGCGGGCACTTCCGCCCCCAAAATTTAACCACCCTTAAAAAGCCCTGGCGGAGTAATAGGGTTAATGCCGGCTTTTACCCAAAAAGGTTTTGAACTAAAAATTACGTTGAACAAAATATACATTACTGTCGAGTTTGAGCCAAAAGATGAGCTTTACAGGAAATTTTATCTGTGATTTAGTATTCTTTGTGAATCTCTCTAATCTCCCTCTGCTTCAGTAAGATTAAAGAAACTTAAATTTCTCTTATAATTAAGCGAAAAATGATCGAAAGATATTTTTCAAGGATAAAATAAGAGTTTATGGGGTCTTTCTAAAGGCAAACACCAACGAAATTAAGAGAAGTACCTCTATGCATGGTATAAAAGGATTTGAAAGGCTGCAGAAAGCAGAGTTGGTGAAATTGCACACGCGGTCTCAGAAGTTCGTGCTTTTCTCAGCCCCCCTTCCCCTGAACCGCAAAGTACTGCTTCTCAAAATGTCACGTGGCCCTATCTGTTCCAAATACTAGCACTGTAATACTCCCACTTTCACGAGGCTCATCTCGAAACAAATCAATGACTGATTTAGCCACAGGATGGGCACCAAAGGTATTTTAAAGCTCGGTGAATTTGTCAGTTGAATCTAG
Organism: Umimayanthus nakama; assembly: GCA_027574985.1. NCBI lineage: Eukaryota > Metazoa > Cnidaria > Anthozoa > Zoantharia > Parazoanthidae > Umimayanthus > Umimayanthus nakama. The sequence continues at coordinate 12,493 of JAOBRG010187429.1, read as the reverse complement.
CCTCATACTCCCAAATCTATCGAGAAGGCTGCAAAGGAACATGTTGAGAAATTAAAGGGGGAAGTTAAAGTCATCTATCAAAAAGTATTCGAGGAACTCGAACCTTGCGAGTTGGAAACGAACCTGAAAGGTTACTTAATGACGTTAAATGTCGATGGCCAACCCAGATGTGGCCCTGAATCGCTTATGAGGGTTGTGAAGCAGGAATGTGGTCATAATTATTGCTAAATAGACCAAATTGCTGTAGTTGAAGTAGTTTTGGTATACTCGTTTAAGATACAACGTCCTAAAAAGGAAGATCAATTCATTGTGAAAGAGGGTTAGTTTCATTATCTTAATGAAGTTGTCTCATTATCCACAGAGGTTTCTGAGGTGCATCATGCAGGAGAGTATCGTTTAGCGAATTTGAAACTTTCAGCGGGGCAAGGGGAATTGGTGGGTTTTCAGAGAGCTAATACATCTTGACATCAGTATCGGTAAGTATGAACCCATGTCAAGATCGTCGTACATAAAACTAAGCAAATAAGAAAGCCATTTTTAATGTGCAGAACGAAGATAATGAGTGTTTCGACTGAGCAGTTAACTCGGCGATACATCCACGGGACCCAGAAAAGACTTAATCGTAGGAAGTTGAGAAATTTTGAAAATCTTAACTGGAAAGGTATTGTTTCCCAAGTTAGAAATAAGCAAGTTTGAGAATCAAAACCCGCTTTGGTGTGAATGCGTTTGGTTCTGAAAAGGGGCAAGCGTTTCTTTTTAGAATAGACAAGGCTGAAGAAAGAACAATCATTGGTTTGTACATGTTGCTAATCTCGAATGGTGAAAACCAACACTATTGTTGAGTGAAGAAAATTAGTAGGCCTGTGTCGTCTCAAGGCAGTAAACATGGCCATATAAGATATCTTTGAAAGAAGTGCATGAATTCAGCGAATACGAAAGGACTTTAGAAAGAAATGGTGAGTACTGTTGACCCGAGCATAGTTTCAAGAAGACAGGGCACCCGGCCTGGCTAGGACAACAATTTTCTGCTATTTAGCCAGCTCGCCATACAGTATGTCCTTGGGGATTCTGCCATCTTGCATGCGCTTGACATGACCTGGCCATCGCAGGCGTTTCTGCTTTAGGATGGCAAACACGCTCTGTATTCCTGCTTGCTCCAACACTTGCTTGTTTGGGACGCGTGGTCTTGCCAGGAGATGCTCAAAATCCGTCTGAGGCAACGCAGATGGAAGGTGTCGAGTCTGCGTTCTTGGCGGGAGTACAGTGTCCAGGTTTCGCTGCTGTATAGCGGTGTGCTGAGCACGCAGGCTTGGTGAACCTTCATCTTGGTGTTGGTGGTCAACATGGAGTTGTCCCATACTCTTGTTGCAAGGCGGGCCATTGCTGTTGAGGCTTTGCCGATCCTGCATGGTTTGAGCTCGGTGTCCAGAGAGAGGTTGCTGGAGATGGTGGAGCCAAGGTAGACAAATTCATCGACCACGTTTAGAGTGTAGTCGCTGATGGAGTTGCTTAGAGCACTGCAGACATCTTGCCCCATGATGTTGGTCTTCTTGAGGCTGATTGCGGGGCCAAGCTCCCTACATGCGCTTGCAAAGCTGCTGAAGAGTCGTTGTAGGGCATCTTCAGTGTGTGATGTCAGGGTGGCGTCATCTGCAGACAGAAAACTGACGACATATGTTTTGATATGCATGACATGATTGAAAATGCTAACTCACAAGTTTGTTTTAAACAAAACAAAGGGGAATCCCCAACCTTGGCCAATCCAAAAAGACGTCGTAAAAAATAATAATCATCGATTACAAAGAACCTGATTTTCTTGCAGCGTGAAGGCTAAACATTGAGTGGTAGTCGTTCTAGGACAAAATTGTTGCAATCATATTAATAAGTGAATCGGATACATTCCCGAGTAACATATGAGGTATGATGTCTCTGTTTTGCAGGTTATTATGCGTGTAATAGGCATCAATGTAGGTATGGACTTAGCCATTTTAACGCGCAGCGTAGGCTAAGGCTGGATCCTAATTTTATTGCTGAACTCAGGGCTTGCGCTTCCGGGTTTTCTCATATCGATTTTAAATCAGTATTTTCACAGTAAACGTTTTGTAAATGTAATATTCTCGCATTACATGTTTTGGACACTCTAGGTCTTCCTGTTTCAGCTGAGGTCATTTAGAAGTGAGTTGTTCTCGGAAGCTGTTTTTCGGATCTGAATCAGTCTTTGTTCTGGGCGAGTTGAACAAGTATTGAGTAAATGACTGAAGTATTAGTGGAGTCTTATACGAAAATGAGTATTTCTAACTTGATCGGTTGATCAGCTGGTTCGTATTTTTGATTCACAGATAGTTTTGCTGTGTTTTACTTAAGTAGAAGACTTTTAGTTTTATGTAAAGTTGGAAGCCTTTTATGCAAATTCGGAAGTCTTCGACGTATTTCAAGTTGAAGGTCTTTCAGTATTAAGCACCATCAAATAACCGTGCAACGTGTTCAAAACAATCAAAGTGCAGTTGTACGAGTAGCTATAGTTCGTGTGCTTTTGTATGGGTAAGAATGCTCCCTCGGCCAAACGTTATTGCACTGATCTACTAGTAAATTGAGTATCCATTAAGATGCAGATGCATTTTTGTAATTAAAATACTTTGGTTCGACGATCACAGCTAGCAGCCTATCTTAGGGCTAATTTGTAAACAACTTGTGACTTAATTTTACACCAATCGAATATACTATATGAAACGTTTTTTTAATACTCCAAAACCAAGTTCTTCGTTTTCAACGAATTCTTTAGTAGCGTGAACTTCCGCTGACTAAACAACACCACGTACTCCCGCTATCAAAACCATACGCTTTTCTAATTATTTTATCTATTTGCCTGCGAGCGATTCTTCAGTGTTGCAAGTTTATTAATCACAATTCAGTTTTTTAACAGCAGCCTACTGTCTGTCCATGCGCATGATTTGGTTTGAAGAAACGCAATCTCTGTGACTCCGGGGGATAAAGAAAATTAATAAAGAATAGGAAAGCTACATGGATCATTTATGGCAGCTTCTCTTTGTGGTAGGTATAGAGGTTTGGGATGCGATAAATGCATCTTTGTAAATAAAACACCAAAATGCTTTAAGGTGTACAAATGTAGCTGTCTTGGTATTTCAGTTGTTAAAAGTATTTGACAAGTAATCGAGCTGTCAGGGTTTTGTACCTTTCTCGCGATTTTTTTCATAAATTTTCGTAAGGTATCTTAGCATGTCAAAGTTTGGTTATTTACCTTGGGGTATCAACAAGATTACAAATAGTTGCTAAGTGTTTATTCAGTAATTTGTATTGCATTTCTTTGACTTTGTTTCTGCAAAGTCTCCAACACTAACTTTTGTTGAAGGCAAGTATATGACGACTAGGTGAGTGCGTTCAGCGTAAAAAGGCTGAAACTAAAGGATTGTTTTGCAGTGGGTGTTGTAGCAACTGAACCCTTTGGAGTTAAAATTTCTTTCCCAATGCCTAATTCGTGTAATTTTGAGGAGTTTTTGACACTTTCAAAGAGCGAAGTGTTGAAATTTGTTGTGTAACAAACCCTAAGAAATGGATCTGAACGTGCTAGAAGATATACGACTAAGCTGAGACTCATTGCAGTAGTACTGAATATTGCATGGAACAACACAAAACGAAGAACAAAGCAGAGTTGCGATATCATTACCAGGATACAGTTTTGGAATTGTATGCTGGTAATAAAAAAATAAACCTTTATGTTTCACCGGTCGCCAAGCGTTGTCTTTCTGTGAGGTTTGATTGACAAACTAAATTGATATGGTATTTTTTTTTGCTATAAAACGTAAATCTTGGCTTCGCACCTCGGCCCCATGCATATGTCTTCTATTAGGTGCAGTTACATAACATTAAAAAGGCTTTCAGAAAATACCTGAACACAGACAACTACAGAACCCCCAGCTTTTTTTAAGATGTGTTGTTTATCTGTTAATGCTTGTGAACTTCCACATTCATTTAATAGGCGGTTTGTGAAGCAAGCTTGATAGGGATGAATCTTTCAATAAAAGGCACAAACAATGAACCAAAAGAAGAGAAAGTTCCTACAGGTCTTCGTCAAAACGAAATAAAAGCACTCATAAGACCAAAGAGGAGTGCATTATGTCCCTTGCACCGTACCATTGAGGTAACTTATTACAAGTTCAGAAAAACCAAATGCAAACCGTGTTTACTTTGCCCGCCTGGAAAAGGTTTTTCACCGGAATGTGGTTCACGAGTGCCACATGGAACTAAGTCGCTATGTAGAAACTGTATCAAGGGGCTGACATTCTCTGATGAATTTGACTTTGCACCTTGCAAACCGTGCCCTATATGCGGAGAAGGGCGAATCATACTCAGGGAGTGCCAAGTGAATGCCAGCAGAATTTGTTCACAATCTTGTCAGTCAGGGTATAATTTAGTATTAGACCACCTCAATGACACACACTGCGTTCGGGATAGGACATGGACAATGCAAACTCAAACTGCAACACTGCGACCTCAAACTCAAATGTCTACTGAGAGGACAAGTATTAACATTCCTACTTCCAAAAGTTCAAACAGCGCAGATAACAATTTGCCGATGTCAACAGCTGCTTGGACCATCATTGTGGTCAGTATAACATTGATCGTTTTAACGGTTTGCATTTTCCGACGTATATTTGTATCTATACGTAAGATGAATAAAGAAAATCGAAAACATGGCCGGCAGAATGGTAAGTAATTATTAATTACTTGCTGTGTGAAAGCCAAAGTAGTATGTAGGAATACTTAGCCTTCCGTCTTGGATATTTTTTCCCACCCCATCTCTCTCAGAGGGTGAAGGGTGGGAGGGAGGAGTTGAGGCTGTACGGGACTGTTATATCAATATCCTTCCCTAATTCGGCCTATCTATTTTTGATTGACGTAATGGTCGAAGTTCACATTAACTAATAAGTGTAAGTGTTAAATTAGAGTCTCGAACATAAGTTTCTAATGAATTTTTCAAGTTTGTTTTTGTTCAGCTTAATACTCGTATTTAGTAACTACTGTGAATAACACTATTTTTAAAACAAACTGTTAAATAGTCATTAACCCGCTCTTTCTTTAAAAAATAGTAAAGAAGTTTTTACTCTCTCCCCTTTTCTTAATTTGCGATTAAGAAGGACGAAAACTTTCATCGAAAACTTTCGAAAATCTTTTTAATGTCTGTAGAAACTTTCGGAAACTATCGGAAAATTATAAAAGATTTATGAAGATTATACAAGGATTTCCACAAAACTAGATGATTGTTTTCAAAGTTTGTGTTTTCCCGAAGCTTTCTAAAGATTATCCGAAGATTTCCAAAGATACTCCGGAATTCCCAAAATGTGTGCTTTTGTTTAAATAATACAAAAAAGTTTGGCTTGAACTATTATTTCTTGTATATAAAGTGTTTAACTCTGCTCGTTAATAGAATATTTAATTTTAACACTCACGGTTTTTGGAATTTGTGATTTGATAACTTTTTTTCCCGATATTTCTAAAAATTGTATATTGCTTTCCCAATAGTTTTTAAAATTTATACTTTTTGCTCTCAGGAGACCAGTTTTAAAGTTGGATGTAATAGACTGTTAACTTTATTTGCATTATTCTCTTTAAATTAAGAAATAATTTAGTTTTTCATTCTTCCAAACAAAATAAAAATCTTTGCGCAAAGTTGTTCTTTCCTTTTGCACCTGCTTTTTGTGTCGTTTCCTCTGCTTTGACATCTTCTTGCTATTCGCCTTGCATGAATATTTATTTAATATTTCCATATTCCCTTCCCATCACTTTTCCAATTGTCTGTCCCATACAAAAACTATCTATCATTACGAATAGAGATGACGAACAGTTCCTGTTTTCCATCTGGGATCCAAATGAAGATTCGTGCTGTTGAAAGTGGCGGTTGATTAGAATGGAAAGGATATGTGCCATTTTTCTCACTCCGGTGCAGTGTCTAGTATCTTTGTAGTCGTTTTTAGTCCCTAGAGCTTTGCACTTCACGGTAAAGGAAACCACATAACAAACTTATGCAATTATCTGATTAAACATCTTTAATATCTAAGCGATATAAGAAGAGCAATTTTAACAATCTTAAGGTGCGACTAGCATCATGCCTGTTACTTGTGGAATTCCCCGGAATTGTGCTAAGTTAATTTTAGTTGAGTGTTCGTTGTTATATTTTTCTTGGAATTGTCAGGATTGGCTGCAAAACGAAAAGCAAAGCTGCGGACGTATCTCTTAACTGAAAAATGTGTAGAACTGCTACCACGCAAGACAGCTGAATATCCTACCACTGTTCGTTCCACAAGAAAAGGTGGAGCTGATAATGACTATGATGATGGCATAAACATTTTTAGGGATTTTCCCATTAAAAAAGGTGAAACAATTGGTATTCAGAGGAAAGGTGAGTTGTGAAACTAGTAGTCTATAGCTAGTATGCAATATGGTAAGGATTGTCAAGTGGCCTTTCATCTGTGACTTAAGGGTGTTTGGAAGACTTGCTTGTATTACATTACTTGGATGCGGCGTTTGGGATGGAATTGAGAGCACCCGATTAGGGAAGGAAGATAGGGGCGGGGTTTAGAGGTCAGTTAAGGGGTGACAGGTGATCGGAATAATAGTTGTTTTGTTATTTCGCAACCAAGGGTAGGCTTGTTTGTTCAATATTTTGACTAAAAACGGCTGTGTAACTTTGAGAACACAAGGTAATTTATCATTTTTAGATGTTGGAACTTGAAACCTACATTTTGGTGAATATCCTTGAATCTGCTCGATATCATCCTATAAGAAAACTGGTAACAGACAGCAGTAAAGTCTCTTACGATTCTTGTTACACGATATTTCGTGACCTTTTAACAAGAAATTTGCGTGGTGGTGTCATACACTACAGCTGTCAGAATGCTTTCCCTAGTTTCTTTTAAAAGATAATTAGTGCTAATTGTTTTACTATACTAAGAAGGAAAAAAATGTGAACAAGAAAAAAAATTGTAAAGCGTTCTGCTAGTTTAATCAACTGACGCCATTGTGCTAATGTCCTATTAACTTAGATCTTGCTGACGTTGCTATACACAGGAAAACTTTTGCAGGGCTGATTGCTTACGACCCTCAATATCCAATACTTTGGATGGCAAAATCAATTCTTTTCCAGGACAATGTTAAAAGGTGCTAGTTACAGTGACATTAGAAATGCATCAATTTAGTGAAAGTAAGAACGTAAGTTTGTTTCAATATTGGTTAAACGGCTTAAATTTACTTGTCCAAAAATTAAAAAATAAGAGAGTGGCCAATATAAGAAGCAAATTTAGTTTAAAGATAAAAACTTTCAGAAAATGGAGGTAAACATCCTCCATCGGAACTATTATGCCAGCTATTATGCTTATTATTTCCACGTGCCTTGTCCAACTAGTAACCTAAGTTGAATGTTCTTTGTTATCCTTTTCTTAGAACTGTCAAGATTGAAAGCAAAAGCGGAAACTACGTTACTGGCGCCTGTTTTCACTGAAGAAAAAACATCGTTAAGGAAACTCGGATATTCTGCTAATTTTCATTTGTCAACAAAAGTTGATAATGATGCCTGTTATGACGTCTATTGCAAAGATAGTTCTTCTGGTCAGTTATCTCCTCGAGCACCAAAAGCAGTTTTTGGTGATGCAAGTGATGATGACATACGTTGTTTAACATTTCCAGTAGCAACAGCTGGTCCCTCAAAAAACTTTCCAAACAAAACAGTTCTGTTTGATGATGATTACGACAACAATGTTTCTTGTTCAACCTCACTCCTTTCAAAAAAGGGGCTAGATGTGACAGTTTGGGTTCATGATGACAATGGTGATGAAGTTGATGATGTTTCTTGTTCAACCTCACTTCTCTCAGAAAAGGGGTCAAGTGTGACAGTTTGGGTTGATGATGACAATGGTGATGATGTTTCTTGTTCAACCTCACTTCTCTCAGAAAAGGGGTCAAGTGTGACAGTTTGGGTTGATGATGACAATG
>JAOBRG010187318.1:0-17791 GCA_027574985.1 Umimayanthus nakama | reverse complement strand
AAGAATTTTTTATGAAAACTATTAGCTGAAAAGGAAGGTATTTTAAAATGGGGGTATAATTACTCTAATATACTACTACTTCACTTAGTTTCACACCAAGAAAAAGTGAATGTCCCGCTATCCCCGAGGTGGGGGGGGGGGGGTTTCACTTGACTGGTGCATTATTCAAACACTGATTTCCCCACAACCCCTCAGTTTGCTCCGACCGAAGGGCTTGCTAACGCTCGAAAAGTCACATGTTCACCAAATTTCCCGCGAAAAACATACAACCCGTTTTATCACTGATATCAACCCCTATTGTTTGGTTCACCCTGCATAAATATTATTAACCAAATAATATTTTTAATATGGTTTTGAAGGTTGTAGATAATCTGCATATCCCAAGCAAGTTGCCGAGCCAGTACACTGACAAACAAAAAAGTTACTTTAAAAGCAGTACAGTAAAAACCCGCGAGTAAGAACCTAAATTTTAAGAACCTGTTAGGCTAAAGTTTTATCAGTTACACCCCCTCTATGTAAGAACCTGCATAGCCTATAATTTGAAACCAGGTTCTTAATTCTTTAAATATAACCATTTTTGTAGAAAACAGATGGTGGGCTGACATAGAGACACGTACAAATGAGCATTATTTTAGTTATCATTATCATACAATGTTAATATATAGTAATCACTTATAATGAGCATGTGATCATATTATAAACATTATTGTTGAAGTTATTTTCAGCGCCATAACCATAAATAAGTTCAGTGCTATTGTAAACTTCCCAGAAACTAAGAATCTATTAATTTAAGAACCAAATGACCCTAGATTTTTGTTACACACAATTTATGTAAGAACCTGTTTTGCCTAACTTTCAAAAATACAGGTTCTTACTCGCGGGGTTTTACTGTATTACATGTTATATTAAAAGAGGCAACAAAGTTCGCAATAGAATAGCCTCCGTTGCAGCTGCAGCCAGACTTTCACCTCACGTATAGTCAACTGACAGAGCGTTGACCGGCTGTAGTGCTAGTGACGGCTATCATATCATAGGAGCGCAGCTGTAAATTGAATGATAAATTGCGCTAATATACTCATTTAAGGATCGTCGGTCGTTAATAAACAGGCAACAGATGTAGAAAACCGCATTTGCCAAATAACTGATATGCGATGTTATCCGGCACTACACCATAATAACGTTTTAACCGTCAAAGTTTCGAGTTTTGAAAAAATTTTGCTGATCAGAATATAGTTGTTTTTTGAGGTCAAAAACGTTTATAAGCTTTTCTGTTTCTGATCAGCAAGATTTTGTAAAAACCTGAAACTTTGGAAGTTATCTTGTCATAATAATGTAATGGTGACATTGCATGTCATCTAAACAATTTCAAAATAATTAGCTTGTGATTCTCTGCTAGTCCACCAAGTTTTATACCAACATGCTCAGTCGTTCTGGAGTTATGGGCCTCAGCCATTTTCGACGTTCTTTATCCATTTCAGTCACTCGCATTTCCAGTGTTAATAGAATCTTGGTAGATGTCCGTTAATTAAAATAGGTGAGATCTTCTGGAGGGACTTAATGGGGGAGTCCAAATGTCGGTTAAAATTTTTAACCTTTGTCGGTTGTCGCTTAGAATTTTTTAATTTATTGTCGCAAGTCGGTAATTTTTTCCTCGTTTCGTCGGTAGTCAGTTCACCTCTTGTCGCTAGCTGGTTAACCCCATTCACATTCTTCTCTTCTGCATACCCTTTGAGAATTCCACGAAAAGCTATTCTTATTGGCTTTAAGACCTTTCAGCAAGGTTAGTTTTCTTTTGGTGGCACCAGTGATGGGCTTACGTTTGACTCACCCTCGGAGGTCCAGCATGTGCGCGTCAGTGTATGTATGTGCGCATGCACGGTGAGTTATAAAGCTCAGGTTCAGTTGGAGTTAGATATCCGGCGGAATTCATCTGTGGAGAAAGAGCTTACCTACTAAATAAAAATACGGTATATCTACGTACCTCGATCGCTTCTGGGACACAAAAAAGTACTTCTGTTTTTCTTTTACTCATAACAGGCTAGCTTTGATAAAATGTGATAAAATGCTTATAAGATTGCTCAGATTCCAGAAATGAAGTGATCGTCGCAAAAGATTAGTTTTAGGTTCCGTGGCCCGGTTGTTTGAAGGTCAGTTAGCGCTAACCAAACCTTAAGTTTTAACTCGCGATTGGATGTACACGCTTTTTGATGAGAATAATAATAGATACTAGTACTCCAAAAAAGGGTACTGCGTTTAATGAACTTTGCTAACTTTTTAAAATTCCCATGCTGTACCATCAGTACTTTATATCCTCAAAGATCCTGCCGATAAACTTACTCCATTACCAACTTACATCTCTTTTAATGCTGATGTGCATAGCAATTCAGTCCCATCTACTCTTTTAGACATGTTTACCCGTACTCACCAAATGCATAACTATAACACACGATCATCAACCGCTGGTAATTACTATAACAATTATTCTAGAACAAATCAGTATAAAAATTCCTTTGCGCGAATCGGAGCGAAAATCTGGAACAGTATTCCAGAATATCTGAGAAAATCTCCCGAAACATAAACTCCTTCTTCAGAAGCTCAAAGATCAAGATAGTTATGTTGACGTAGAGAAAGTTATTAATATATTGCAGTAATGTTCTCTTTTATAACTAACCTCTTTTGAAACCAGCCAATCTTCTAATCGGTACATATTTAGTCGTCCGTTTATGTAAGTTATAGTTATTTCTGTTCATTCCTCTTCAAATTTATTGTAGTGTTCTAGCGTCCTCACACTACCTGCCTAGGTTAGCTACGCTACTTGCAGGTAGTGTGCATTTTTGTCGCCTAATGCTTAATATGATGATAACAATAAAACTAATAATTTTATAAGAATAATGAGATTCAAATTCGGCCAAAATTAAGAACAACATAAAAACAATCCAGGCTGAGGTTTTCTCGACTGTATCTAGCGTTGAAATACAACAAACGTCAAGATTGATTGAATTTCCATTGCGATTTGTTCGGCTTGACGATCACAAGTAAGGTATATTTGAGTGGAATATTTTAAGAGTTATTTCTTACTGTTGTTGTTCTTATGAGTACTTTTAAAAATAAGAACAGCTTAAGAACAATTGAGGCTGAAGTTTCTTTAAAAGTTAAGAACAATGGGACTAGGAAGTTACTGGTTCTTATAAAAAAAAGCCTGCACCTTTTTAAAGATTTATTTAGGCTGTTCTTTCGGTCTTACGTGAGTGGGTTTCTTGAAGTATATTTCTGTAACACTTCAGAAACACTGGACGTGATAAAAAAATCTTAATTTAAACTTTCGTCTAACTAGAGGTTAAATTTAACCCAAGTCAGTCGAACGTACAACGGGGCTGGCCGATGGATTAAGGATCAGGATGAGGCATTAATTAAAAGCGATATATTTTCACAGATTGCAGGTGTTTCATCTTGATAAAATTTTAAATCTGATGGTCAAAATTGCCTTTGAAATAAAGCAAATCATTTACTACTGAATTAGCGAAGAGCTTTATTTACAGAACCATGTAGAGTGCGTCTAATTTCAGTAGCAACCATTTATATACTGCAATTCCAAAATAAAATGGGTACCCGACTAGTTTAGCTCACATAGTTATTTCGGGTAGCCAACCACTGTCAACTAATTTTATTAATTTTTGTCTTGAATTTTATGTAATGCACTTAAAGTGGAAATAAATTTTGTCTGTTGTTGTTGTTGTTATTGTTTGTGAGCCAATCTGTTGCATCATTAAAGCCGCCACGTACTCAGTTGCTGAATAGATCACTTTAGTTTTTAAAAAGACCACTTTGGTTACTGAACAGACCACTTCCGAATTACTTTCAGGTCCGCAGACGCAAGCGGAAGGACATTTACACCAGCGACACAAGTGATGCAATCGATCAGGGTGTAGTTGGTTTTTGGCTTGCTTTTGCCTTTGTGTCACCTCCATTCACACTTGGAAACTTGTGAAGCAAGAGAAAACGCAAGCGCAAGGTGTGCGTAAGAAATGGAAAACTTTCCTTTCTTCTTTCGTCTGCCTCTTCGTCTGCGTCAAGTTACACTCACACTGGCTTTTATTGCTCTTGCGACTGCGTCTCCGTTTGCGTTTTCGTCGCTAGTGTGAACGCGCCTAAATTCGAACGTGGCCAATTACAATAAATTCTTTGGCAAACTTTCCAATAGCTGGGTAGCGAAAGTTGTTATAGCTCAAAAATTTCGACAATTTGCTGTCAATCTTGAAATAAATTTTCAAAACATTTAGAAAGTTGCTTACCTACTTCACGTTTCTAAAAAAATAGTTTCTCGTGTGAAGAAGTTAAAACTGAATTAAGAAAAAACCAAAACGCTGCGAGTTTGGAACCTTTTTTCTCAGAAGAGTAAGAATCATGAAAGAAAACCTAATTTGCCTAATATTTCGCATAAGCTATTGGTAATGGTCAACGTCATCAAATGAGCGTCAAATCTGTCTATGGCACTGCTCTACCTGGTAAAGCGTGTGAAATACGGACACCAGCTAAGGACTTGACGGCCGACGTGAAGCGAGTTTTCGAGTACAATTAATTCAATCAGACGACACAGATTTCGCCGGCTCTTTTCTCTTCGACGAAAAAGTGAGTTCAACAGCTTTTACTTTTTCGCCGCGAAAAAATTCGCCTAGTGGAAACTGGCTTTCGGTTGACTTATAACATCGTGAAGTTCCACAACATGCACAATACTATCACGTCCCAGTATATCACCGGCTGATGGACCCAGATCATTATCATACACTACCAGACAAACTAATAGACTAAATAGATGTCGGTGCCTTTGTGATTTGCTCTGTTTCAATAAATTAAATACAATCCAAAACAATGCCGTTTTTCGATGGCAGCCTTTTGTTGTGCACTTTTTTCCTAATTTGCGAAAAATCTGCTCATTAGGTTTCCGTTGAGAATTGCACTCCTGAAAAATGATATCTTTGCGTTTTCAAGACAGGGATTTCACATGATTGTGACAGACAGTTGACGATTTAAGGTTATTTTACAAATGTTTTACAGCATTTTGAATTTTATTTTGTTTTTGTTGACTGAAACGCAATCTCGGCTGAAATCATGCAGAAATTCATCATTTATGCAGCAACCAATTCTTGGGTAAACTAAGTAACAGTGCAATTATAGTGTACTTTTGAGCCTCCTGTGTTGCCATAGAAACAATCAAAATCTTCACGAAAAGGATTTCATAGCTGTTAACTTATTGGCAAGGTAATCCAATTAATACTAACTACTCAGAAACTGCTAAAAACGTGTTCAGCCACAGAAAATTGCTAATCGGAAAACGGAAGGTTCGTGCTTAATGAATATAAGTTTAGTTAAAACAAGACTGTCAGAATTTGTGTTTACCCACATTAGTAAAGTAAAAGATAACATTCTTTGTATTCCTCGCCGCGAGCAGGTTCTTTGGGTAACAGCTGGGTGTATATAGCGAGAGATTATTATGTACATATCCTGTTTCGTGAACTTTAATAGATGTCCTTCTTGTGTCCTTTCGTTAGGTGAGTAAAGTCGGTGAACTGTGCATTTACATAACAATGCCTGTAAAAGTTTTGTTGGATGGCTGATTATATTTGACGTGCAGACAGCTGACAAATAGATTTCACGACAGAACTAACAGAAAAGTGATGAACATCTTTTATCGCTAACAATTAGTATGAATTACATGCAAAACAAGAGGGTATTATATTAGTGAAAAGACGATTTTTGAATTCTGAAATCTGATGTGTTCCTCAGGTAACAGATCCAATAATTATCGATTTCAATTCTTTTTAAAAAGTTCAAAATTACTATTTACATCCACGAACAGTCGATTTTTTGGCCTCAAAAACCGGGCTTGAATTTGCATGAATGAAATACCTTCACAAATCATATGACTTGAAAGTAGTTTGTAACAATAAAAGCTGAATTGTTGTATTTCATGTCGAAGTTTGTTTGGCCTGGATTGAACTGGCAGTGAACAGCTTTCAGGTCCATTTGGGCTTCATTAACACCCACCACAGTGTGGGAAGAAGTGGTGACGTTTGTTGTATTGACAGTTACATGCCTAAGACTTTTCTTCCTGCAAGCTATATCCCTTGCCGTGTGTCTAAACTCTGGAATTCGCAGAGTATAGATAAGAGGGTTAGCAAAAGAATTTCCGTAGTGCAAAAACTTGAGGACAAAAATCACATCAAAGGAAGAAAGCTGAACGTATTGGTAGGGAATTGCGTTGAGTATTATAAACGGCAACCATGTCAGAAAGAAAACTATTGTCACAACCATCAGAGTACGAGTAAAAGCTTTTTCCCTTTTTCCTTCCTCTTGAATAAAACCCTGCACACGTGAACGAGACTTTCGCTTTTTCACCCAAGTAGCGATGTAAGAAGCTGTTGTTACGCACACTGGAATTACTAGCGTTACACAAGTGAAAGCCATGTGAGCCGAAAGTCCAAATGTAGGCAATGCGCCCTGAAAACTGAGCACATTGAAAAGCCCTGCGGAACATGCACCAATCCATGTCGATATGATGGCGATAACGTACCATCTTTTGCTGACTACCCGATAGCTCAGCGGCCATTTTACAGCATAAAATCTTTCCAAGGATATTGCAGTTATTGAGAAAAGAGAAGCGAGACCAGAGACAATGTCGAAGAATCTGAACACAAACCTAATATCTTGCACGAAGTTTGCGCTTTTCAACATGTAGATGTAGATTGGCACCGCTACTATTCCGACCGTCAGGTCACTGATTGCGAGATTAATTAGGAAAAAGTGCGCTGCCTTCCGCTTTAACGTCTTACTGCAGAAGGTCGCAATGGTTATCACGTTACTGAGGGAGATGGCTGCGGCCAATAACCCAAAAAGTACACACCAAGCCGATGTGGTTGACGTTGTACCTTGGTCCACTGACCCACACTCGCTTCCAGTTGTTAAATCAGTTTGATTCAGGTTACTTTCATCCAGCATTTTTATACTCGACCAAAGAAACAGAAGATCTCAGCCGTGGTAATATAAACTTACAGCCGATGCATGGTATTTCTTGCAGTGACTTGAAACTTGTAGCTGTTGAACCTGAACTTTAAATCTTGCATGGCTTTATGTTTTGAATAGCAACATAAACCTTAATTACCAAAACTGGATAATTGACGGGTAGTGAACCTTTCGGGTTAGGAGTGATTAATAACGGGTCAAAGCAAGTTTCGGCACGGGAAAATTAAACAGCCAAAAGCTATATATGGAAGTAATCTCCTCCAGGTTATCGGGCGAGAAACATGAAGCTCCAAACAATTTGAGAAGGAGCTGGAAGAGTCTTATTTCCTTTCTTCGCTCCATCCTCCCTTGATTTGAGGTTGATCACTCAGCTGTGCGAGCTCTTCAGCTCTACACTCGAGATTATAAAACAGTGGAAATAGAACACACTAATGTGGCAGGCAGATGCTCTGCAGGCACTTGACATGTAGTAAAACCAGGAGAGTGGATGGCTGCACGCTACGATGGACTGCCTACTAAACGTCGGAACAGAGCATCGGAAAAAGAAAAAAAACAACTAAAAGCTAGCTGACCATAATTTTGATGGGTGTGTCGGTTTATAAGAGTATCAACCGGATGATGAGGGCGCGGATATGCGGACGCGGACGGAGGAAATGCGGAGTGAAAAATGCGGAAAACGAAATTGCAGACCAGATTTAAGTTTTTCACTGGCGGAAAAAATCCAATTTTTTATATGTAAGGTAAGGTAAGGTAACAACAGCGTGACCCAATGGCCCTCTCTAAAATATAGGATACAATTACGACAGGAGATGCTACAAAAATTGGCAAAAGCTTGAAGATACTATTTATAAAAGTACAAAATCATTTTAACTACTTTTAAATATATAAAACTATCTTTGCAATAGTAAAAGCTATACGGACCATTAAAAAGAAAAAGAAAAAAAGAAAGAAAAAGCTAATCGGAAACTATTTTAATATACTTGTTCTATAGAAACCTCGAACATTTAGCAATCTGAGAATTAAAGGAAACATCGATCACTGACTAATTCATAGTCACCTACCCGCAGAAGTTTGCAGTCCGTCGTCCTTCGTCCAGCTGCCAATACCCGGCTTCAGGAAAATGTCGTTTCTAAACCATCCATTGTTTTGTTTATTAGTTTGATATAGTTAACTTAAGTACAAAATAATATGTTCTCCAGGTTGCTGTTTGTGTAAGCGGTCAACGCGATTTACGCCACGTCATACATGTTATCCCTGGAACGTAATCCCAATGTTTTCACTCGATAATACCCCAAAACAATCCGTTTGGTGTCTCGAGTTGTTAAAACGCTTGTAGAAATATAAATACATCTATGTTCCGCCCGAAAGAGAAAAATCTAAGTCACGTTGTGCGCTAATTGTTGAGCTTTCCTTTAAAATTTTTGAAAACATGAGGAGGTCACAAAACATTCAGAGCAGACAGAATCCATATCAACCTTTTAATTAATTGGAAAATCATTGCAATTGCTCACCCACTGGGAGTCAGAAACACTTTAAAGTCTATGTTCTTGTTTAATTCCAACCGTGCCTGAACAAACCAGACCATGCTTGTACTCTCAACATATTCCCAAAGGGACAAAATAATAATAATTAATAAAATCGCACTGGTGATTATCGAAAATGGCGCGCGCTGATTGGCCGCTAGGTGATTATAGCAACTTTCAAAATGGCGGCCAGATTTGTTGATGTTTCGGAGTTACAAATTGAGCAGTTTATAGAAAATGCCGTGCCTCAAGAGACAAAAGATGCTTCTAAGTTTGGAGTCAAGCTATTCAAAGGTAGGTTGGTAAATTAAGAAAAATTTTCCTTTCGTCAAAAATAGATTTTCAAAACAGGAAAGTTTGTTTACATTTTTCGCCACAAAGTCGCCAAAGAGTCGCCGCAAAGCATGTTTGACGCATGATTTTTAAATGAAAAACATAACATTTTTAAAAAGTTTGCTATTTTTGTTTTATTTTCTCGAACAATCACCAGTGCAATTTTACTAAAACAATTAGTCACCTTAGACCCATTGAATATCGCGACAGTCACCTCGACTTCGTACGTGCTGGGCCTACTACTGTAGTGTCGGGGAGGGTGTGTGTGCATTTGTGGATGTGGGGGTGGGGTGAGGAGCACTGGCACGTCAAATGACCATACGGGTAAGTGTCGCACATTGGTTTTAAAGCCAATTTAATTTGGTTTGAAATTGGTAAGTATTTTGCCTGATTGGTAGTTTGAAAAAAGGCCTGGGTTTCGCGAATAATCGAATGTGGAACGCTGAGCGATCCTGTCTGGTTGAAACTAGAAAACGATTTCTTAAGTTTGGTCTTAAATGGGGTTCAGACAAATGGATTTTTGGGTCTGAAAATGGGTCAGGGATTTAAGGCTTGTCCCATCATAGGGTGTATTTACCTGCCTTCAAAGCTGCGCGGCAGCCGCTAGCTGTAAAGCCCCACGTCAATATCTGATGGCGTCCATAATCAAAATTACATCTAATGACTGAAATTATCAAACATCATGGCGATTAATTCTGATCTTTCTTGATCTTCTGTGACGTCATCGTCGTCTGATTGATCTGAAGCCATAAGCCACACAACAAACACTTTTCCTGAGCGAACAAGTGTCACTCCTCGGATAGAAATATTTATAGTTTGAAATTTCTTAACCTCCCCCCTCCCCCCAAAAGTAGTGTTTTCGTCAATGTGAACAATTGTCCCCTATCACTTTCGTCCCAAATTGTGTCAAAACGTTTTTTAACCCCAAAACTTGCCTTTACTTGTTGCTCCCCCTAAACGGCTCCAGGTTGCATTCGTTAGATTATTTGCAATTCAAAAATTGTTTTTGGGCAATTTCAAAGCTGTTCTCAGTATCACAAGATGATAACAAATGGTGTGTCCTGTACGTGCGTTCAAGTTTTCTATGTAGTTTTAGATCGCTCTGAAAACAGCCAGAGTAATTTCAAGTTTGTTTACGCAGTTTTTTCTTAGTCGTAAGTTCTTTCAGTTCAGTTTGTTTTGTTTGTTGTATTGTTTTCTAAGCCATTCTTCGTTTGAGGAAGATTGGATCGTTTCTTGATTTAGTACTAAATTGAAGTGTTCGTTTTGTTTTTTGTGTCATGCGTGTGATGCTCAGTGACACATTATTTTCGTGCATGGAATCTTTTTTTCGATTTCATTCGGTTACCTTTTGAAAGCTTTCAGTGGCGGAAAATTTAAACCAGACACAACGATTACTAAGTGTTTTAGATTGTAACCGGGCAAGTTAGTGATTGATTGAAATGCACAAGTTGAACAGAAAAAAAACCCCTCTGAACTAGGTAAAGAGAGAAGAAAAACGGAAAATGAGTGCTAGACCATGATTAAGTGACAAAAAGATAAAGAAAAAACCTTGCGTATTGGCTTTCTTATTTTTAACTGATAAAGTAAATGGTAAGTAGGCAGCCTGGCCGGGCGTCTTAAAGCACAGACTCGTATCCCGGACGTCCCCAAATTGAATCCTCTGTCCATGTATACACTGTGTCTGTTGCCTTCTAGCCAGCCCTCCTGCCTGTAAGGGTAGCTAAGGGTTTTAAACCGTTATGATTTATTGTGTGTAAATTGGCACTGAAACGCTCTTAGGGGGAGCTTCCATTGGTTACGTATTTTGTATCAGTTAATTTGAATGTATGACTCATGGAAATCGGAATAGTTTTTTTTGTGTGTGAAAAAGAAACATCGAAAAAATTATTTCGACCACTTGCGAAAACATTTTTCTTCGTCTCTTTCATCAGCTTTGGCAAGCACTTCCAACTTGCTTACAAAGCGACTCAGTTGAAGAGTCTGGGATAAAAGGAAAAAGCGCCCTCCCTCATTGCGTTTCAAGTGCGGACACAGGATTTTCAAAAGGGAGGGGCGCCAACGAGCGCCGAAGGAGCGAGCTTTGTGAGGGGGTATGGGGGCATACCCCCCAGAAATTTTGGGTCTCTAAAACGGCCATTTCCAGCATTTTGAGACGGATTTCGATTTCGTTTGGTACTAACTTTTCGCTACAAAATTTCGCTTTTTTTAAAAAAAAAATTCCACAGGTCAGAGGCCCCCCCATCCTGGATCCGCTACTGCGTTTTGAACCCAGAAGTAATTCTATTTTCGGGCCAAAATACTTTTAAATAATTGGTTTGAAGCGTAACTGATACTCTGTAATTTAGTTTCGTTTCTCTCTAAGCTATAAGCAAAATTATTGAAAGAAACGTCTATTTTCTGGCCCGCTTTTCTTTAAATTGCGGGTTTCAAGTTTTGTACTGAGGTTCAAGTTGCTTAGAAAGGAGTCGCCCTCTACTCTGAGAACGAAAGATCCCATTGGATAAAAACACAATACAAATAACCAAAACTTTTATTCTTAAACTGACCATCTGTAAAGAACATACAATAGCGTATTATAAAATGTGTCAGTTATTGTTAATGTTATTGTTCAATGACCAATGGAAGACTTCGTTCTCAGAGTAGAGCCTTACTGTTAGAAAGTGGCTACTCTAGCTGGGTAACAGTGACAGAATGTTTGATTGTTTAGAACAAGTACTGTATGCTTTTCTTTGCTGGCTGTATAGTTTAGATGACTTCATTCATTTTGCTGCTACAACGGCAGCCTGCCGGCAGAACATCCTTGATCGCTCGCCTGAAGGCGGGGAATCTGAGGACATAGATTACTGAGTCTGCGCAGGAGTTACCGTAGTGGAGGAGCTTGAAAGGAATGACCAGGACTTGGCACGGCGACGTCATACAGTACACAACAATGACGTTCAGGATTAGAAATGGGGACCAGGTTAGGTAGAACACAACTGTGACGATCAACAAAGTGCGGCCGAATTCTGCGTCTTCGTCGGGGCCGATAGGCCGTCTTTGTGATAAGGATCGAGATCTTCGCTTCATCTTCCACACGCCGATGTACGAGGCAGCCGTAATGATTAATGGAGCGGCAACAGCGATGCATATGAAAAGCATTTGGGTAACTTTTCCAAGCAAGTTCAGTACGTTTAACACTGCCATAGTTCCCGCGCTTATCCATGTCATAGCGATAGCAGTTATGTAGTATCGGATTTTCAGCACGCGATAGAGTACCGGCCATTTAACTGCAAAAAACCTTTCCAAAGACACAGCGGTTATAGAAAATACCGAAGCCAAACCCAAAACAATGTCAAGGAATCTGAATATAGCTCGAATGTCAAGCGTAGAAACCCATATTCCACTTCCTAGTATGTAGATGTACATCGGAACAGCCACAACTCCGACTAGCAGATCACTCACGGCCAAGTTGAGCAGGAAAAGATGTCCGTTTCGTTTCTTGTTACCGTGGCTGCGCATGCGAATAAAGCCTGAAATTGTTAGCACGTTAGCGAACACAATTGCGATTGCTACAACTCCAAATGTGACACACCAAAATATCAGCACTGCTTCTGAATTAGCGGAGTTGTCTTGAACAGTGTTGTTCGTAGAATGATTCATGGAAAGGACAGTTCGCCAACGCGAACGCTTCATTTCACCTTTGACGGAGTGCGGACGCCGGAATAAGATCCCTTGCTGAAGCCTGAATTCAGATCTTTTGACCATAAATGTGCTCAAGAGAACGGTTAGATGTGTATTCGGATATCTTGGTCGCTCTGTTATTCGCTTTAAAACCTTTGATCTTACTGATCTACCTTTTGCTTCTTTGGTTTCTAAAGTTGTCAACAACTATTCGGTAAAAGAATTGTTTTTCTTGAACGGCAATTCAGCTTACTGTAAAACAAAAGACGAATAAAGAGCAAAGCACTTAAATACATATTTTCGGGTTGCGCTCTTTATAGAAACTTGCAATTTACAATGTTATTCAAAACTAATCAACTCAAATTCTGGCTAGCGATTGGCACAATTAAGCCATCTTTAGAGTATATTTTATCGTTGTCGAGTCTCGAAGATATTTACTGAAAACTCACGTCGTTCCCCTAGAGCAAAGGATGTTTATCAGCTACGACTCTCCATTGTTTGCGAAACAAAACCTTACTTCAGCTTTAATCCTTTATCCCGAGTTTCCGTGTTTTTGAGTTCATGTTGCCGTTTTAAAGAGTTTGAAGTAGTTTAAAGAATAAAGACCACTCATTATGTGGTGCCTCAGGGGGCGGCTTGATTTGGGAGATTATTGTTACTTATTTTTCAGAATTTGAACGGTTGGAGTTGGAAAGGCATACAGTTAAAACTTAGAGGGGGGGGGATCAAAACAGTGACTCGCAAACGAAATTCCTTGGACTGCCCAACGTGTTTTCAGTTTTATAGAATAAAAAAAATTGAGAGATCTAAAGATTTTAGGATAAGTTTTTGCGTACCTGTGTAGCTGGCAGTCTTGTAAGAAAGCGGAATATTCGAATTCTGACAATTCTCAGGTGCCCTATAGGAAGGCAGTGTTCAAAAAAAAAAATTGAACTTTCCCAAAAAATTGAATCTGCGAAAAGCGCGCAAAAATTGTTTTCCGCAAATTTTTTCTTACATGCTTATGTAAACTGCTGTTGTAAGATAAAGCTCTCGCCTCACTTCCACCCCCACCCGACGTCCCCTTTCAAGCGATAAACAATGATCTGCCCCTGTGTTTTTGAGTATTATGTTGCCGTGGTGTTTTTGAATGTGTGTTGCCTTGAGGGCAGCTGCGGCAGGTTTAATTCTGGGTTTTAGTGGTGTTTTTGAATTCATGTTGCCGTAAAAGGCAGTTCAAATTCTGGTTTTAGTGTTTTTGCATGTGTGTTGCCTTGAAGGCAAGCAGGTCTAGTTATGCGTTAAAGTGATTTTAAATTAGTGTTGTCTCGAAAACATGTTTTTAAAAATTCCGCTGTTTTATTAGGATTGTAATTAACCGCAGTCCAATATCATGGATTTTAGTGAACTAAAACTCTTCAGTTTAAATGTTTTATAACTTACGTTAGTGTCATAGTCAGTAAAATCTTGGCTTTTTTCTGTATTGAACTCGTATTGCCGTTAAAACATTTTGCTTAGCCGTTTTCTCAAACTGTTTCGTTTCGTGTGAAGAGGGGCAACTTTCCATTACGTAAATAGTCGATGCCAATTTGAAAAACGGTTTTCTTTCAATTATTTTAAAGATGAAATTGTATAGTCGCGGAAACCAATACTATATAACTCAAACCTAAATTGAGCAGTACCATAAAAAGAAACTGACAAAAGAAGGCGCCGCCATGGGCTTTCAACAAAGCGAACTAACGAAAGTTAAAGTGATTCAATGCAGTAAGTTGAAGATCCTAAATGATACCTTCCGAGCAGTAGCCCTAGGAAGGGAATGGGCCCACAAAATGCGTAACCGTAATCAGTGATAATGGCTGTAATATAGCCGTGGTTCGCTATAACCACTGGTTTACGCCGGCAACTCTTTAACTTACCGCATTTTCTATAGTCCAATTTCAAAATATCCTATGATCTGACCTATATTTCTGCCTAGGTTTTTTAAAAAAGAAAGGACAACTATCCCCGCCAGGCTCGAAACCCAAAATACAGTTGCATGCTAACGGAAACACAGAGCAAAGTGTAAAGCCAAGTTTTCTTAAACTCAAAAGGCATTATGTCCTTTTGACAACCAAGAGTTGTAATGATAAGGAAAAGATTGGTCACCTTACTACATCTTCTCCTTACTTTATACACAAAAAATAAGTCAAATGGTCATGAGAATAAAAAAGTTGATCCCATACAGCAGTTTTCTAAGATGAAAACTCAAATTCTTACCACTTGCTGGGAAGGAAGCTGCAGGGATACTTCAGGAGAATTTAGCAACACGCCGTATGTTTCAACATTATTCTCAAATAGTTATCTATAGTTTTTTTTGTTTTGTTCTTGTTTTGTGTTTTCATTTTCATTTTTAATTAGTTAATTATGCTTATAAAGTCAAATCGAGAAGAAAAAAAACCTCTTTATTTCTTATACCGTTTTATCAGCTGTAAACATTACATTTATGAAAAAAATAAAAAGTATGAAAAAACAAAAAACAAAAAAAACCACGCAGTATGCCGTGTTTCGGGCTTAAAGGGCTGTAAGTGCTAAGAGAACGGACTTGAGGCTAACTTACACATAATATTCTAAATCATGTTTTCATTTCAAGTCGCTATCACGCTTCGCAGTTACTTCTAATATTAAAAGAACTTTTAAAAACATATATGCCGCATCGTGAAATATGAAACCAACAAGAGGCTGTATTAACAGCCTAACTCGGCCCGTACCTTGTTTTACGCTTAGTAATCGTTCTTAAATTGACTGAAACAACTTCTGCTCCGCCATCCGCAGAAGGGCTAGCGCTTGGTTCTCATTGAAACGTCAACTACACATCAAGGCCCACAGGCGAAAAACATACCACACCACATTTCTATTGTACAGAACCGAGGGATAATTAAATGGGACAAATTAATATAACTGAAAAATAATTTGGCTACGTCGCGTCGTACACTGTACTGCCAAGTATTTATCAAAAGTCAATCATAAAATGAATACATTTGGTAACAAAGAGTTTTACCCTTTCAGACCCAGCCAGTTTTCAGCATGTATTTTCTCCTTATATTAGACACAAAAATTAAGATAAATGGTCATGAGAATAAAAATGTTGATCCCACACAGCAAACTTTCTAAGATGAAAAGCCAAATGCTTCAGTGCAACTTGTTAAGAAGGAAACTGCAGAGATACTTCAGGAGAATTTAGAAACACATCCGTATGTCATGTTTCGGGCTTTAACGGACTTGAGGCTAACATACACATAATATAAATAATCTAAACCATGTTTTCATGTCAAGTCACTCTCACGCTTCGCTGTATTCCTCAACTTTTAGCTAGTGCCAATATTAAAACAACTTTTAAAAACATGTTTGCCGTATCAAGATATTAAACCAACTAGATATGAAACCAAAAAGCAAACTACAAAGTACAAAATAAACCGACTTGAATGAAAAGAGTGAACTGTAATCGAATACCGCTTTGGTGACACTTTGGTTTCAAAAGTTGAAAAGCGCCTGCTGGCAACAGAGTAAGTAAAGACAGGGATTTCTTTTGACCAACAGAAGATCAGTTTTCAAGGTACGAGAGTTCTATGTGGACACCTATATGTAGCAGTAATAATCAATCGTCTGAAAGTGCGCAGGCTATTTTTATATAAGCAGCCATGATGCCAACAATATTTTCAAAATCACGGAAGCTGCTTTGCTCACAGATAAGCGGAAGGTGTACCAGCTGGAGATATTGATAGAGCAACACGAGGAGTTGATCACTAAGTACTGAGCAACTGTTTTCTAAGACAAAACTCTGCAAGGTGAAATCATGTATTCGGTTCCTCAAGGGTGTAAAAAGCCTTCTCCACTGATTTTCTCTCTCTAACTCATGGCAATGCTGAGTCTTTCTGGAAATGAGAAGACGGCAACTCTAGACTGAGCTGCAGCTCTTGGTGTTGTGACCATTGATGGTCTACGTACTGTTCAAGATCACGTCAAGTTAACAGGCGGGGTGGGGGAGGGGGGTGCTGTTCCTTAAGAACAGGGACCAAATAGTCAATGTTGGAACGATAGGTCATCCTCCGGCGCCACGCAAGTAAATTTACCAAAGATACACGACAATGCATGCTTCCCAACAAACATTTTAAAATTTGAGAACCTCAAAATGCTGGAAATGCATTGACATTATTATCTCTATCATCACCACGTTACTTTGTATCCTCTTAAATTTTCTTACGATTCAATGAGGGCATTTTTGGCTCCTGGGAGAAGAGTGCGTGCGCACCGCGCGCATTCTCCCTGCCTCCGGGGGCAGCCACTTAGTGTTCAGGTCTAAAACGGGATTCTTCAAGCATTAAGAGAGCCATACCGAACCTCTGCAAAAAGTATTCGGTTTTAATTAAGGGCTTGCATGCTAATTTTAAGTGCTGGTTCTTGTAGCACACTTGAAAAAAATTCTGCATATTTTCCTCTTGACTCCCTTAACAGCTTTTAAGAGTCAAAGGGAAGAGAAGTCTACAATAATCAGTACCTACTATATACTATTACAACTCGGAAGTGGCTCTTTTAAAGAGGAGAAACTTCAGAATGAATTGAAAACGAAGAAGAAACAAAATTTGCGTGATACAACTTTACACGGCATTTAGGTTGCTGCTCAGTTGATGAAATGTGTTTTCAAGACTTGGCAAAGCTTTCAAAACCGCAACTATATAAGAAGGTTGAGGCTGAAGTTGCCCAGAGTTAAGAGTAAAGGTTAAAGCTCTTCATGCAACAGCCGAGTTTTTGTCCCGGTTTTTGATGAATCTCACTTACACGCGTTTAAAAAGCTTTAGCGAAAATTTAAGCACTGTCAGTGGTTCCCCAACAATAAAATGTCGGGGACCACCACACACCAGCCGACAAGATCCCCCAGGAAGACTGGAAATCAAACACGTTTAATTTTCCCCCAACAAAATTCGATCTTATCGTGGCTTGACGGGATCCACCCCATACCAACCGATTTTTTGTCGGTATTAAAACATCGGCACTCTCCCGATAAAGAATCGGCTAGTATGTGATGGGCTTAAAACGACGCGTACTCAAAGGTACCACAACTGCCGTGTCACTACTGCTTCAGCCGCCTGACTACCAGATCCAAATGTGTAAATAATTGCACTGCAGCTCTCTCACGATATTAAGTAGCAATCTCCGTTCTACACTTTTTTTTAATAAGAACAAACTTAATAAGAACACTGAGGCTGAAATCGCCCAAAAAAATAAGAACAAGTTAA
>JAOBRG010187207.1:0-17795 GCA_027574985.1 Umimayanthus nakama | reverse complement strand
TTTCGACGTGCGCATGTGCAACTCATTTGGACCTGTTGGTGCGCATTTCATCTGGCTGAATGATACAGTTTATCTTATTTCTGGGGGGTAGAGATGACACTTATAATAGTGTTATAGCCACTTTGTCAGATCTTTGGGGGGGCAGTCCCCCTTGCTAGGTATGACCCTAATAATGAGCAGTATGTTTTTTGCTGTGATGTTGGCTAGAAAACTTTTGTTTCAAGCATTAGCTCTTCATCATATATAAAATTCATATAACAGGAAGCACCCAGCTTAGGTTAACAAGTATTAGTGATTTAACTAATCTCATTTTGTAGTTTTAAGTAAGCAAATACTGACAGTTCAAAAAAACTGTATATGTATAGACTATCGTGAAGTATGTGCTACTGAAATCCAATTATTATGGCATGTGTGCAAAGCGGGTAGTAGTTGGTGATAATTTGGCTTGTATTTAGGTTAGCACAAGCCTTGTTATGGAACGCATTTTGAACATCTTTGCAAAACTCGGACATAAATAGTTTAACGTCAGTGAGAATTTGCTGTAGTTCAGGAAATAGTCAGCCAGGGAACAATTTTTATTCGGTAAGGCATTGACAAGCCCATTGTGTATTTTATGGGGTAAACTAACTCACATCTACCTGAACTGTACTCTGGGTCTCATATCTGAAAAGTAACAAAAAAACTAATCAGGGGTGGATCCTTGAATTTTTGAATGGGGCTGACACATTTGACTATTGTATAGCTATTTAATGAGTCTGTTTTTCAGATTTTTATACTATTTCTTTTTTTTTTACTTCTTTAAGTCTAAAGAAGACTTTGTTATTGCCCAGTGACATATGAAAATGCTGTCAATACATTGAAAAAGGCCATTTTGCAATCTGGAGTTAGATATAAAAGCTACAATTTTGGAACGAAGAAAGAAAAACATATGTCTAGTTGTTCAACTCTGTCAGCCAGATCATACAAAGCTTGAGTAGCAATGCTTTGTTTGCTACAGTTCATTATTACAGTTGTGCTGAACAAAACTACTGCTTTAAAAAAGCTAATTTCTTGCTTTGTTTTAACTCATTCCTAAGGTACACATGTATAGTCACTAATGGTATTGGTCTACATCAATATTTCACAAAGAAATCTTTTTATAACATATGGAATTGTCTTGAAGAACACTGAAAAGGGGGTAATGTGTTTTGTTGGTCCACACATTATTTTTCTGTGGTCAATAGGAAATTGGTTTCAGCATTTAGTTTATTATATTTTTTTGTCTTATAAACAAAATTAAGCAATCTGTGCCATAATTGCAGTGTTGAAGGCAAAAATTTCATGCTTGACTTATGTGGTAGTTGTTTTGAAGCCATTGCTGAGCAGTGAAAAGATGGCAGTCATACTGTGATCCTTCATTTTAATTTTTTGAAACAAACCATCACTCATATGTACAATGCAAGACTGGTGAGTGGGACACTCTTATTAATTGTAGTTGTCAGTGAGCAATATCTCAAATGACCTCTCTGCTGGGGGTCACAAATGACTCACGATAAGTGAAGGAGCAAGTTCAGAATTTTTTGTTAAGTTACTGTGTTGACAGTTGAAGAGTTGCACATTTCAGAGAAGTACGTAACAGTCAAAGCTAAACTTGTTCAGTAATAATATAATTATTGATTTTTTTGTTAAACAATTTTGTATACATAACCAGACTGTGTCCATTACTTGTGGTTCATGCTGGCTATGTAATAGTTTTGATTGACTTGTCTCTCTACTGGTAGCTGTTGTGAATCAGCTTAACATTAATTTTGTTAACTCCATACCCTGAAAAGAAATATATATTATATATTGCTCACAAAATGGCAAAGTTTTTCATTAACTTCTTAATTAATAAAAAAAATCCTAATGAGAGCTTGAAATTTTAAACAAAGACAAGGAGGATAAACAGGAGTATGAATACCAGTGTATATAAAATTTGTAGGGAATTCTTGCCAATAACACACTTCAATTAAGTTAAGTAAGTTTTAATTTTCTCAACTTAAAGGGTTACTTGTTGTTTTGTGTTTCTTTAGTTGTAATACATTTTGGGTACTTGAAGTTATTTGTTATTTGGTTTAAATTTTGTTACCATAATCAAAGAAGTGTATTTCTCTTGTGGCGGACAATAAATATAAAGAATTTGGAGTCTAAGAGGAACAATTTCCTTAGATGTGGATGACACTTAATTATGCTAATGGTGCTGTATATATATATTGTTCTGGGTCAGAGTCAATTCATTGTGGTTCTGGCTTTCGAACTGTTTGGTTTTTTTAAGTTTTGTAATTATTCCTAAAGCAATGTTGGGTGTGGGCCAGTTGTACCATAATGGTTGTACTTACTGGCAGTTGAGAAATGCAAGTTGTGGGCCTGGACCTACCACCACAAAAATAGTGTGTTGTGTATTTGGACTCAAAAGAATATCAGAAAAATCTATAATAGCACAGCTTTTTTCCTTAAGGACTATCAAAAATTGAACAACTTGTCTTTCAAAATAGCCACAGCTGCCTCCTTTATTCATTCACGAGGGGAATCTGTGTTCTAAAGCAGAGTTGTTTCTGCTGATCTGATCAGCCTCAAGGGAGGAGTGCTCTAGTGTAGGAATAAGAAAAAATAGTACCTAATTAAAAGCAGTTGTAGAAATCGCAAAATAGACAATAAAACTTATCAATTTTAAACAATTTAGTTTCATTTGTTTACTTTTTTAGATGAAGTTTGCAGATAAGGACCACATACGAAGACCAATGAACGCTTTTATGATATTCAGTAAGCGGCACAGAGCTTTGGTTCACCAAAGACACCCACACCAAGACAACCGGACAGTCAGTAAAATATTGGGAGAATGGTGGTATGCATTGGGGACCAAAGAAAAACAGAAATACCACGAACTTGCAGCTCAGGTATAAGCAGTTACTGCAGTATAACACTGAATAAAAATGCTAAGCCGTGGTCACAGTATTGAACTTAAGATCAAAGGTAGATCAACTCTAAGTTATTGCTCTTTTATGGTTTTTATGTCATCTTTATCAGCTCTTGCAATTAAAACTTGTAGTTTAGTTTAGTTTAGTATAGCTAGCAATCATAATCAAGCTCTTTTATGTGTTCATTACAGTTTGAAGTCTTAATAATAAAATTGATTTTGATGCAAACTTAAAAGCACATAGAAAACTGGCAAACATTGCCTAATGCAGTTTCTCTTATACAGAAAATTGAACCTATGTCAATACAAAAAAATGTAATTTGCCTTAAATTCAAGACAAAAGTTAGAGATATTACCAATTCTGTAAGAAAAATATTTTGAAATTTATTTTGTCTCTGGTTAAGTTCTCCTTCTTTTGATCTTAATTGATAGCAATTATTGCAGCTTTTTGTTCTAGTTGTCTGGGCTTTTGTGTTACTAATTGTATTAACAAGCTAAAGGATGACTTTAATAAAACTGTCATAAATTCAAAACTGTAGTTAAATATGCTAGGTGGTCTGCACACTTGAATTTTACTCGGTAAACAGATCCTAACAAACTTTAAAACTGCATGAGAAGATAACTACAGGCAGTTAACTCAAACCCTCAAGTAAATAAATAAGGTAATAGAAAAAGGTTAGAGTTGTCAGAAATTCAAGCTATCAAGGGTAAAATTGTCGGCAAATCTTCAAAGTCTTGATTTTGTTATCCTTGATTGTGCAATTGAATCAGGATTCAGGACTTGAAAGCAAATTTGGAATGATCCTGTCTAAATCGGGAAGGTTGGACACTGTAAACTACAGTGTTTTAATGTACCTAAAGCAGGGTTTGTACGGGCCCTGGAAACCCTGGAAGTTTAATAAAGCATTTGGAATCCCCTGGAAAAGCCCTGGAGTTTTTTGTTTAAGCTCTGGAAAACCTCACAGAACTTACTTGAAAAAATTAATTCGCAAAATGGTGCATTTTGTTGATTTCATTGCAAGTAACAATCGATATTGTAGGTTTTCTTATCATTTCAAAATTTAACTTTTGGTTAGAAATCACTGTTTTGTATTGAAACGATACACTTTGGAGTACATTGTTGCTTTTCAGTGATAGCATTACCTTTTGGACAGTGTTTTAATTCTGGGTTTGAGCCCTGGAAAAGACTTGAAAAGAACAGTAAAACACCCCTGGAAATCCTGGATTTTTGGAGTTTCTGAAAAGGTACCAACCCTGCTAAGAAGGCGTCTTTTGTCACTTTTGTACTTACTAGTGTTTTTTTCCAAAAAGGTGAAAGAGGCACACTTCAGGGCTCACCCAGATTGGAAGTGGTGCACCAAAGAACGCAAAAAATCACCAAGGAAAAGTGAGAGGAGAGAATCAACAGATTCAGGAGGTATGTCAGTTTCAAACAAAAAGGATGCCTTCATGTAATTCTTCTTGTATCACTGTTTAACATGGATATTAGCACCCTGAGTGTTATTAGTTGTCATTTTGAGCTACATACTACCTAACAAAACTTTCTTTATTTTGGTAAACCAAACATGTCGGGTAATTGTGTTTGACAGAATGTATATAACTATACAAGTTAATGTGACAACCAGAAAAAAGAACAATTACTTAGATCAGTTCAGGATTTGATTGAATTTTAAACATAAATTTATGATTGTTGTTGTTGTTACTGTTATTGTTATAATTTTTCGTCTTTATTATTGTTATATTTTGCTATTATAATTATTATTGTTTTTATTATTATTTTACTATTAAATTTTATTGTTAAAAGTTAGAGCGGTAATTATAATAATAATAATAACAATAATAATCTATTTAATACACTTAGAACATTTGAAAAAGTTTACCTGTCTTTACAAAGACACATTCTGAAGAATTTGAAGTTGAACATAAATCTGATCTAAAAAAGATTTAAATTATTTAAATTACATGCCTATTGAAAATATTAAACAATATAATGTTAGTAATAATATTAAAGACATTCTGTTGGCAGTATATGTTTTCTTAAATTTTGTTGTATTGTTGGTAGGTTCATGTTCTGGCAGCACCCAAACAACAGGGGGAGTACAAGCACATGCCACTGATTATGATGATCAGGAGGTGGGTCCTGCAATCTCCAGAAAATAAATTTTAGAACCTTCCTTTTCAGCCCATCTGCAATATCTAAACCTTCAGTTCCAGATAGAACTTCTTGGCTCTTACCAATCTGGGAGCACTTCAGCTTTTAATTCAAAATAACCAGTACCCAATGAAAAACTGTTTTGGCTCCTGACGCCTACAGTAATTGTTATTGTTTTTGTGGGTGTTGTTGTTTTGTTTACTTCCTCCACTATCATGGTCTTTTGTACTCCTTTAGATTGGTAATTACACATTGACAACACTGTATATACATATATTTTTCTCTCAGAACTAAATTGTTGTAATAATAGTTCTGTCTGCTATTTGTAAATGGTAAAATAATTGAAGCTTATCACAAAAAATTGTAAAGGTATGTTACAGATAGGCCTGCTTTTCAAGCTGATCTTAAAACCATGTATCTTTCACTCATCAGGCGGATTCTGTTTTTGAAGAGGATACTGATAGAGAAAGGCCCCAAATGATACGGATGCGCTCTCAGAGCACACCCATTGTTCATGAGGCAAATTTAAAAGAAAAGGCACACAGGCCCTTTACACCACAGCCCTCTGCTGCACATCATTCTCTGTTCGAGCTTGCACAGGTAATCTGTTTTTATTTCATATGTAATAAACATTTCAAAATATGTACTTGATACTCTGTTTAAAGATCTAAAATCAATAGACAGTGTTTGCCAGATTCTGGAGGTCATGGGTTTGAACCACACCTTGTCAGAAAGTTTTTCTCTTTCTCCCTGACGGCCCATTTCCCTTCTCTTCACAAAGAAAAACAATAGAATTAATAAGCATACTGCTATTATTTTATAGATGTGCACAAGCCGCTTGGCAGAAAGAGAAAACAGCCTTGAGCAGGTGGCAAAGCCCAGCTTTGGGTTGGTTCCCACAAAAGGCAAAGGAGAAGATGTCCAAAGTGGTGGCAGTTCAACAGAATCAGATGATGAAGGTTCTTTGGAGTTGGAATGTCGAGAAAACATGGATGAAGAGGATGCTGAGTCAGAGGCCATGGAGGAAGAGGACATTGAAAGTAAAGTGTTCCCTCAACAACGCTTTTCTCCTCTCCATACCTCAAAGAGTGCTAATGTAACTTCTAAGAGAAGCCTAACTCCAGATGTGGGAAAGGTTCGGCATTCACCTGTGCCATTTGTCTCAAGAAGGGCTGTGACACCTGATATTTGCCATCTCTCAACGGCTGGTAGAGGTAACACAAGCAAAATAAAAACTACTTGTACTTTAACAACAGCAAAACAAATGAGAGCCATTCAGGTGATCCCTAGTTCGTCCAGTCTTTGTAGTTCTTCAAAGCAGAGCTTTAAGACAACAAATAGAACTGCACAGCATTGCACAGAGCCGAACAGTAGTGTCATGTTTGTCAAACCAGCAACTGTATTTGCTAATAGCAAGCCAGGATTGACAATCAGTGGAAGTTTTCAGCCAAAGGGTTCAGTCTTCAAACCAAGTATACCTTCACAACAGCTTTTGAGGGGGAAAAGTCCCCCTGTTACTTGTTCTGCGTCACATCAGGCTGCTGATGAAAAAGTTGAACAGTCTTCCTCATTGGCAGTTGGGAGCAGACCTTGTCCTGTGGGCTCAGAAGCATCACTTCTCACCTCTTCTAGTGTCAGTAGTCAGTTAACATCACTTAAAATGGTTAGCAGTTCTGGACCACTGGTAACAAGTCAGCTTTTCATGCCTACAAATGCTCAGGGAATGAATAATCAAAATACGAACCCTCCTTTACCAAGCATGCTATCCAGAGACAGTCATTGTGGTTCCTTTAGTAGACCAATAAGTAGTACCCGAGAACAAATGGGAGCTTTTTCTGAAGTGTCTATGTCAAGCAAATTTCATAATATACCGCCTTTCTATGCTCCACTTACTGTGGCCTCACACAGTTCATACAGCTCTTCCTCAAATCCTTCAAAAGGTAATCCTGCTTGTTACCAGGCCCCACTGAGCCCTCGCCTGTCACCAGGGACAAGTGGCAGAAAGTTGAAGCCATTCGTGGCTGCAATCAAGACCCCGCCTTTGCCAGTCATGGGTCAAATACCAGTTGTTTCCAAGCCAAATGGATCTAGTTCAAGGCTTCTGCTACCTGCCCAAAAATCTGTGGTGCAGACTACCCAGTCTACTATGCCACCAGTTATCAGCTCTATGCAGACACTTGCACCAATACAAGCCAACTCAGTGCCGCTGGCACCCAGGCTCTCTCCCATGGAACAGTGGCAGTCTGGTTTGTCATATTACTCAGTAGCACCACAATATGTTGGAGACCCACAGAAAACAGCTGTGAGTGGGCAACCTTCACCAGTCATAAATCAAAACTCACTACAGCAGAGAAGTACAAGTCAATTGCTATCCAAGGGTCAGTTGAAGTCATTCCAAGGGACTCCATTGGCCATATATCACCCTCCAATGCAAGGGACGAAATTTCAGCAGCAGTCTTTCCAACCTGTTTTGTCCCCAAAGGTTTCATCACCTGGGCCCAGTGACCAGGCGGTAGTGACAGATGCCAATCACAGAGGACTAAGTGCATCCTACCACCAGTCTTCCCCATTTACTCAGCCACAGCAGTTGGCCAATGGCAAGCTACAAGAGACAAAGAGTATATCTGAGAGTGCTAAGAAAGCTGAAACAGCCAATGGTAATATAAAGTTCACAGCACAACACATGCACAACTCAGCTGTAGAAATGCGTGAAACACAGCAGATGCCAGCACAGTGGCTAGACACACAGTCTCCAGTCCAACATAGCGCTACAGCTGAAGACAAGCCTGGCTGTGGCAAGGTCTCCGCCATCAACATCACAAGTTCTTATGTTGCACTTGAAAGAGATGGAAGTACCAGTGGAATTGATGCAGTTTGTGGTATGGACACTGACAAATCACTGAAGGCAAAGACTATCCTGAAGAGATTTATCCCAGATGGCATGGAACAGTAAGTTTCCCTTTTGGTTGAAGGTAACACTAACTATAATTAAAGAGCTCCATGCAAAATCGGCCTAAGTGACGATTTTGAACCACCCTAACAAAGCCTCAAAATTAGCTTTTTTCCTGCAGTGCTACAGGGCTAAAGGTATCATGGTATGTGGCTAGTGCCAAGTTAGTTTGCTTTTGACCATATGAGTACCAAAAAATTAAATTCCAATAATTCTGCTGTGGGTAAAAACACTTCCACCCTT
Organism: Umimayanthus nakama; assembly: GCA_027574985.1. NCBI lineage: Eukaryota > Metazoa > Cnidaria > Anthozoa > Zoantharia > Parazoanthidae > Umimayanthus > Umimayanthus nakama. Next base: position 9,515 of record JAOBRG010187207.1, on the reverse strand, counting down.
GCCCTTGGTGGTTATGATTTGGAAAATTTCCTAAATTTGTCTTGCAGCAATAGATAACCTAGACATGAAAGGTGTTCCAGAAGCTATTTTCTCACCAAAACAACAGATTTTGTTTTAACAGTAACTCTCAGATCAACCACCTTTGCAAACTAGAGCAACCCCCATCTCTTCCAGGCGTCTGCTTCCTAGTCTGCAACAGCTGAACCAAAACCAGCAAAGAAACAGAATTGCTCAAGAAAGGTATTAACACACCAATTGAAAGTGGAAAATGGCTGTCGGTCATGCAAGTTTGATCACTTAACCTCTGGAAAAACTGTAGCTTGTCCATTCTTTCAAAGAGGAGCCCCCCCCCCCCCCTTCCCCAGTTATTCTCTATTGCTAGTCTCTCAACTTACAAAAAACCTTATTTGTTATGTACCATTAGCCTAAGAAACAGTGTAGCTGTGAGAAAACGTGAAATTTCCCAGTAATTTGAAAAATCACCCATTAGTCTGTTTTGCACCGACCTCTTCAAGTTTTAGTAGCTGATTCATTGGCTTTGTGTAGCTCTATAGACTTATTGTAGCATTAGTTTTGCCCAATTGCAATTTGGTGGATAATTTTTCCCGTTCCCTGGTTGCTGTTTGAACAAAATAACAACAAAGAGTTAAGGAAATTTTGATGCGTCAATACTAATGACTTCTTTGCAAACCCCAAGGGGTAGGCTAGTCTAGAATTTCAAAGGGAAGGAGGTGTCACATGTTAGAATTTCTGATTGTACAGGCTGGGGGCATTGAAAGATGAATGTCTTTCTTGGTGGGGAAAGAATATTTTTGTGAACTACCCATTTTAAATAATCTATCTGTTTCTGGGAATGGCAACAACAATATAATTGATAGCAATTTCTAGGCCTTGAAAAGTCGAGAGGTAAGAAAGCACTGGGTTTTACTCAGAATCATCTTATTACTCATATCTGGGAATGAAGACAGGCTTCTTCCAAAGCATCCTGGAGTGGTAAAAAGCCCTGCTATTTTATGAGATTTTTATTATTATGCACACTTATGTCATTGTGATGCAAATTAATGGTATTGTTATGCAAACTCCCGCCCCTCTGACACTAATTTCCTTTCTGGGGAGAACCCTGGAATAATTCATTTTTTTTAAGAAAAATTGTTTTTGAATGAAGTTCCTCGGGAAATCCAGTTGCAACTTACGAAATCAGTATACGTACTTTCTAACAACAGGGCACAGGCATGTAAACCAGAAGTTTGTTTGGACAGTCTTCGGGTTAACAATGCAAACTGATTTTTTTGTTCCTTTTAGAGTGTTGACTGAGGTAAACTTTGAGCAGCAGTTTGCCAAGTTACCTGAATATGTTCCAGAACACAGGAAGGACAGGAAAAATGTCATTAAGTGTCAGCCAGGTGCGGTTGTCCATAGTGACAACAAAACTGGTGACGCATCCTCCAACAAGGGAGAGCTTAACCAAGATCGGCACCCATCATACAAACCGGGATTGCCAGATCAAAGGAGCGGCTTGGCAGCATTGCATAGCAATGCAAGTCTGGATGCACTAGCTGAAGTAGCAGCGCTTGAACAAAACAGCATTGTCTCTGAATCAGAGAGCAGTGTAGAAACTTCTCAAACACCAACAAGACGGACACCAGATCTGCGTCGCAGTCTGGTCATGCAGCTGTTTAACGAGTCCACTTATTTCCCTGCTGACAGTGTGACTTCAGCATTTCAGCAAGAACACAGTGATATCTTTCCAACTAAGAGTGTGCTGCAACTTAAGATCAGAGAAGTTCGACAAAAGGTTCTGCAGAACTCCTCACAAAACAAGTAAGATGAAGTGATTTTAATGTTTTCTTGTTGATCTGCCCTTCTCTTAATTTTGTGCAGCAATGATTTGCCTTTTTGTTGAAGAGCCTACCTTAACACCTAACAAATTATACATATCTTGCTTTCGCGGAAAAACAGCAGTATTGCAGCAGTTTCACAAAAAGCCAACAGTATTTTGCAAAGAAACGTTCAAGTTATTTTCTCTGTTTTCACACTTCAAAAATTAGTAGTGGTTTTGAAAACGTGGAGGGAAGTCACTAAATTGGGAAAAAAGTATTTCAGCTGTGAAACATACTATTTTGTGGAGACAATAACTTGCTTAGCCAATCAAAACCCACATACTTTTCTAGAGATATGACAACTTGATTAAATTTTGGTATGATTTTAGTCAAAACCAAAAGCAGGAAAAATAGATTGTGACAGGGGGTATGAGTAATGTGACTCAGAATCTATTAAACCTTGTTTTTGTTAAACAATATTTAACTGAAAAACATCAGCGTCTCATGTTGGATTTAAGATTAAAAATCGAGTGCGCACTTTTTTGTAAAATAGAAAAAGTATATATACATTTTTTACATTATTTAATTACAATTGTCACGAAAATGGTTCAAATGCCAGACATCTGTACCTGCTAGCTTGTCCATTGTCCAATTCGAACCACTAGGCCATTTTCCAAGTTGAACCCCTCCCCCTTGTTCATTGTCCAAATTTACCCCTATTGTCCAAATTGACCCCCTCCCCCTTGCTCCAGTATCCAAGTTGACCCACCTCGTGTTAATTAAATTATGGTTGAGGCTAATGAGGCTACAGCATTTGGATAGCTGTGGGCTTATCACTTGGTAGTATTACCGATTTACGTTATGACATGTTGTGGTAGTATAACGGGTACTCAAATATTTCATAACTGTGTTCGTTCACCTTAAATTTGATCAAACAAGCAAATCTAAGATGTTAAATGGTCATCTTAGAATAGCAACTAACCAATATTTGTAAGTGGTAACATTGGTTTGCACAAACTGGACTTGATTGGAACTTGAGTCAACTGTTGGAAACCTAGGCTTTTCAATTCCACTCTTTTTATAACATGCACAGTATATTATACTTACTATGTATGCTATGATGTCTGTTTTACAAATAGACTGATTCAAATCTGTGTTAAAATATGTTAACCTTGTTTTATAAATATCAGTTGATGAACGGACTGAATATTTTAGTTACAAGACCTAAAGAAAGTCTTCAGTGTTCCAAAAGTGCTATTTAAAACAAGGTTTTGCAAAAACTCATTTAGGGTCAAATATATATTACTGGATGTGAGTCCATGTTTTTCATTATGTTGAGGCTGTTTTTTTTTCTTTCTTTCAGTTAATGAAGCAAATCGCTAGAAAAAGGCGCCCAAATGAACGCTGAACTGGTACAGCATTTGTGTAGTGCTCGTGTTTATGGTAGTATAAGTTATATGCAGGATGGATGAAGTACTTGGTACTTGTTTGTGGTTGCTATTGTGTGGTAAACAGTATACGCGTATAATTATGTAAACTTGCAAAATTTCTGGTTTTTGCTGTGTTTACATATATTTTGTTCTTTCTCTGTTGTTCTTGTTTTGGACAACAGTGAGAAAGAAAGCTATGTGTTTTGTATATTGGGATAGCAGTAATTTTGAAAATTAATGTTTGCTTTTGTGTGTAGTACATACATCTTACTCGATCAACTGGTTATAGGACTATTTAACAAGAAACTTTAATATCTGTATCCAAGTTACTTCACTGTATTAGTCAGTTTCAGTTTAAAGGAAAAACACTGGGAACCAAAGGAAACTGTGTATATTCATGTCCCTAGATATGGTAAACTGTAAAGGAAGAATCGCACTGAGGAACTTTTGATAAGTAATAACTAAAGTTTATAACTGAATTCGTTCGTTTTTGTGCCTCGTGTCACGTGTAGCTGGTCTTGGTGTCCTGTATTCATTCTTTTATAACTTAAGCTTACTAGTAATGATAGAAACAGTCGCAAGCTTAAACTTTACCCAAGTTGATGTAACACTGAGCTGGTTGACAGGAAGTAGGTTGATTTTTTTCCCATTATAAGTTGTCGCTGTGGCAACTGTTCAAAATTGTACAGCAAATCTGTAGTACAAGCTAAGTTAAGTCCTTGTAATCTGTTTGAGAGTTAGTTTTCAACTGAATCATACGAAAGAACTAATCAATTTTTTATATCCCAGCATATCCACCCTGAACAATACAGTTGGAAAATGTTTTTGTAACAAGAAGTGTCTGCTGGGTATCCAGGTTGGATTTAACTAGGGCTTACGGTTTCAAAGTTCAAAGTGTATTTGCTGCATTTTTGAGAATCGCGAATCACAGTGTGTATATCAACCCCGGGGGGAGGGTACAGAACACATGTGGAGCATTTGAATGTTTCATATAAATCTTTGCTCAGAATCCCACTCTAGGAAAAGACAAACGTGGTTAATATAAATGAGTTTAACAATCTTGGTCAAAATCGACAAATAGCTGACTGCTGCTTGCTCTGTCTTAACAATGACAAGTGCGTTATTACACTGTTAATTTTGTGAACTTGCCTTTTCCCTTAAAGGTTAGTGGGCTGGTAAACCCTGTTGCTATAGTTGTTACTGTTGTGGTTGCTTTGTGGTAACGGTTGACATAATAGCTGTTGTCACAGTAACTTTGACAGAAAATATACCAACTGGTGTTTAGGGTTGGTTTAAGTTTTTTCTATCTTGAAGAACTTCATGCCTAGTTTTGCAGGTATTTTAAATAATACTTGTGGAAAACTTGCAAACTTTGTTAGGCAAAGAAAGGAAGAAAACCGTTTGTTGTAATTAAAATTATTGCAGTCTGATCAGAGAGAAATACGGTTGAAAAAACAGTATTAGAGTATTTATACTATTTGTATTTTATTTGTCAAACCCAATCAATTAGGTTTTGCATACTATGTAATATAAGAGTGATTTATAATGTAGGAGATTTTTAACGTTTAGAGAACATTATAGCATTATTTTATTGCATCACTGAAGATTGTATGTATGTATGTGTGTGAGCTGAGCTTAGATTGACTCAAAACAGTCTATATATTGAATGATTATTATACATGTAATGAAAAGAGTTATGTTTGTTAGCTTAAGTCTTATTTCTAAAGTCGGCGTGAACAAGCCATTACTTAGAACTCTTAGTGCAAGGAGCTAAATACCCTTCTTTTTCTCTTCGTTCTATTTTGCCGGACTCACTCACAGTCTGTATGTTTCGCTTTTGCTGCATGGTATCTTATGTCTGTCTTGTGTCCATCTTATTTATCTTTCTAAGTTGCCACGAGTCTCTGCGTTGTCTTTCACCGTGCTTTCCTCGTGTCAACTACTGTAATTTAATCACTGCAGTCTGTCAGCTTGTCTCTTTTGACCTTTAAGAGTTCTCTACTCTGACTTTCCTTATTTCGACAAAGTCGTTGTCGAACAAGAATAGTAACTTATACCATTTTGATTACAGTCCAAGTTATGCTTTACCCCTACACCTCCGTACTAAATAGATAATTCAAATAACAGCAGCGAGGTATTGTGGAGCCGTAAGAGACATACTGAGTTCCGCGCAAACTACTTTCAATCAGGCAATCATTTGTTGTGTTTACTAGAGCATGGGCATTGCTAACTTTGAATGACTTCGTTTAGTCTGACGTTAAATTAGATTTATTGCTAATATATTGTAAAGATAATAATTATAATATCTGTGTGATCAGAGATTTAAAGTCTCTGCAGTGTGATTGTAGCCAGCTTGGGGTAGTCCTTATCCTTGATACCAGAGGTTAACTGTCACAACCCTAGGTACTGTTGGGGGGGGGGGGGCAACACTCTTTGCCCCCTCAACGGTTAGGAGGCGAAAGCACCCAGGGTAGACACTCATTATTCTGAAGACAAACATGGCTAATGATGGCAAAATACAAATAGTAAACTGCAGTAAACTTGATCGGAGAAGATTACCGTTTAGCGTTAACTTTCCAATCCTATGGTATTGGAACTTACCGAGTTAGATGAGCATTTTGTTCTTACGAAGTGTCGAGTGCCAAATTTATCTTAGTTTCGTTTTTTATTTCGGTATTGAAATTTGTTAACGGGAAATGTAAAAGAACTCGGGCGAATAGAGCGTTACATACGGGGAAGCAGTTTGCTAGTGCGCGGAAAGCAACTGTTTAAATCGCTGTTGCAGTGAAATAAACTGATATTTAGGTCTGTTTAACCCTTTCGCTCCAAAACTTTCCAATGACTTACTGTTAATATCTTATTGATTTTCCATACATTTCCCGGCTATAAACAGTTTAGTGGAGTTTTGTACCTCGTCTTAGAAAAATGTGAGTAAATGACCAAGCTTGCTTCACGTTGACCACGTAACTGGGAATTTAGATACTGGAAAAATAGTGGAAGCGAAAGGGTTAACGTGATTGTTAGAAGTTCCATCAACCAAAGTTTGTCATTTTACATGATACATAGAAAAGTGACACTAAACTATAATAAAGTACATCCTTTTGATGGTTTGTGGCACTGAACGTATCCCCAAAAAGATAAAATGCAAATCGCTACGAAAGACGTTGCAGCGCGGCTCCAATTCAGAAAGTAGTCATAGATTAACAAAGAAAGAGTGGAACGTTATGTATTTATTGAGTAGATGTCTTTAGAAAGTCGAACGCAGTTAAACGGATACCTTTTGCAAGGTTTTTAATTTATTGGTCAACTGCAAGCCATTTTTCAGTTTGCCCGAAAACTGATAGAACGTTGATTTCAAATTGCCTTTTGTGAGCATATTAAACAGAATAAATAGCATAAAGATGCGAATAGGGTTACTAGGTTGTTTAGATATATGAACAGACACCATTAATACTGTAAGAGAGTGCTGAAAGGAGGGCAGCTCAAAACACGTACCCCAGGGGGGACCCCTTTGTGTTCATAATAGGAAGCCAAGAGAGTGGATAACATAAACTGACAACACATTTTCCCCTTTTTTGGACGCTATCAGTTTCAAATTTCGGAATACTGAGTTGCCAGTATCTTTGAAGGGCGCCTGCACCCCCTCCCCCAGGTGGCCTGTGTTTTGATTCTCTTCCTTTTACAACGCTGGTCCCATGTAATTGTGCGATCAAGCTTGTGATAGTCGCAAGACATCGTGAAAAGTTGTTTCTTAAAACTTTGGATGAAAGAAATCTAAGTTGCGTAGGTTCTTATGACTATCAAGCGATCACCACAATTGCATGGACTGGTTAGTGCAAAGAGTTTATAGAGTATGAAGTTCTCGTGTTCGTCGTTTCTGGACTTGAAACATAACGGCAGAGAACTATTGACTTAAAGAAAGTGTCGCAGTTGAAGTAAGGCCCGGGTAGCACATACAGTAGTCTACCATCTCCCGTTGTTTCGAACTCTGTTTTAAAATTTGAACTCGTTATCTCGGCTTGAACCGAATCCCGTTTCTATTCTCACTGTTTATCAGTAATTTTACTATGGCTTATCTCGAACACTCGCTATGTGGAACATTTTTTGTTCCTCTGGAGCCGGGTTCGAGATAACGGGGGATTGCTACAGGAGAACTTTTTTGTTAATCGGGAATTTTTCATTGCTTATTTCATTTGAGCAAATAAGTTTTCGGTATGTGCGATTTAGCCGTAGGTCAGCTCTGAGAACGAAACACAAAACAAACGAAGTTGTTTTTTTAAAAAATTCCGATACTCGGTGTTATCGAAAAAAAACTACCAACTCTGACGGATAGAGTATGTCAAAAGTACCAACTATTAGCTTGCTATCTTGTATAGGTGAAGTTATTGCAAAGTAAAAATCAATATTTTTTGAACAGTTTGTGTGGCATTATGCAAGTCTTGCGCCCCGAGAGTGCAAGAAATGTGCAGTAGTTTGTAACGCTATAGGCGCCTATCAACCCGACACGGGTATACTCGCAGTTTAACAGAGAGGAGCGTTCATTGTCTCCTTTGATGTCTGCGTTTCCTGTAACGCTATAGAAATGTCTACAAAATGTTTAGTTTTTATTTTGAAACAACTTCGCCTCTATAAAAGATGATAATTTGAAAATTGGTGCTTTTACTAATTATAGCACGCTTTTTTCAGCAGTGTTGATAGTTTTTCGATTACACTCAAGTATCAGAATATTAAAAAAATCGACCTTGTCTATTGTGTAGGTCGTTGTTCTCGTCTTTTGTTCTCCGTGTATGTATCCAACCCACAGTTTCCTCGGGAGAGGAAAGAGCCTGGGAACGAGGTTGAGTTGCCTGCAAAAAGCAAACAAGACCATACCGACACAACGTTTGCAGGGCTGTTGGCTGCATCGGCTTAAAACCTGACCCTCGTGCTGCATGATTGCCGTACGTGTTTTCCTCTAAAGTGACTTCCAGAAAAGGGAAATACCACCATCAAGAAAAGAATTGTCGAGGTGGTCAGGTCCTTCTTAGAAATCTTGGTCATGCAAAAACTACAGGAAACTCATACTCCATGCCTGTGTTTTTTCGCGTCCTGTGATGTCATGGCGCCGAGCAAGTATAAGCGAATGTATGGGCCAAAACCGACTTTGACGGTTCCTCGGTGAAATTGCACATGCCTCGTATGTAGTTGGTTTCCTTCGATTTCATTTATTTCAATGTTCACCGAAACAGTGCCAAATTCGCTTTTGGCTCACACATTCGTTAATATTTACTCGGCGCCATGACATCACAGGAAGCGCAAGGGTTTCCTGCGCAACAACCGATATCTTCCTGCGGATCTGCATTTGTTGTGTCGGTACTAGTACCAGAAAGTGTGAATGGTTAGGTGAGCCGGATATTTTGCCCAAGTCATGTAGCTGGCTTAGCAACCATATAATGAAATCTAATAAAACAAAGAAACATTTTACAAACGAGTACTTGGTGGTAATACTAGCTCCAAAACGAGTGATCAGTTGGCCAGTTGATCAAAGTCAACCTGCCTCATACCAGTCTCGTATTTAGGTCTTTTTAACCCTTTCGCTCCCAAACTTTCAAATGATTACTGTTACTATCTTTTTAATTGTCCATACACTTCCCGGCTATAAACAATTTGGGAGAGTTTGTACCTCATCTTAGAAAACTGTGAGTAAATTTGATGATCCAGGAGACGATACCAAGCTTGCTTCAAGTGAAAATTTAGATACTGGAAAAAATAGTGGAAGCGAAAGGGTTAACGTGATTGGTAGAAGTTCGAGCAACCAAAATTTGTCATTCTACATGACACGTAGAAAGGTCGCCCTAAACTATAAAAAAGTACACCCTTCTGATCACTTGTGGCACTGAACATATCCTAAAAACAGATACGTTGCAGATCGCTACGAAAAGCGTTGCAGCGCTGCTCCAAGTCTGAAACTAGTCGTAGATTGACTATTGGGCTTTGAGAAAGACGGCAGTTTTAATACGTCGTATTTGCATGTATAACAAAATAGGGCGGAATGTTATGTATTTATGAGAAGATGTCTTTAGGCGGGAAGTCGAACGCAGTTAGGGGGCGTCCAAAAATCGATGTGGCACCGCTTAACGTCCATTGGACGTTAAGGGCTTACCCCCTCCCCCTCCCCCCCCCTCCTTAACGTCCACTATTGCTTTTGCCGTACATTGTTATAACTTTTGAAGAACTGATGTAAAACAGTCTGTATGTGATTGGATGTAGTGAATATAGAAAGCAA
>JAOBRG010187096.1:0-17795 GCA_027574985.1 Umimayanthus nakama | reverse complement strand
GGATATAAAACTGACCGGAAGTGCCACAGGAAGCCCGTCAAGAATAGTGTTGCTGCTCGCCTAACGGCTCGCAGCAACAACTTCACGTAATTTCACCAAGCGCTTCTCTCCCTTGTTCACCTTACAACGGAATTTATTTTTTCATCTAAAGTTCTCTCCACCTTTTCCCTCTTCATAAAAAATTGCAGCACAGTTAACGGTAACCTCTTCATCAGCTTTCTCTTTAATATTTTTTGCAGTTACCCCGCGCGAACACGTACCAATAAAGGCAAATGTAAATAGGACCCCGCCGAGAAATCCCAGTTCACAAAGTGAACAAGTCGGCATCTCAAGGACAAAAGGTCTAAAAAGGTTAATCACATTAAGTATTAACCAGATACAGATGAAATTGCAAACCACAACGACAATAAGACTTGTTTGTACAATGCGCAAGCTATCATGTCATACATACCAAAGACGAAGACACTTTTTGAAAGCTATTTATAAAAAGCTTGAGCGTAAACAGGCCCACCCGAAGCGAAACGGCTGATATTAAACAGGTCTGCAAACACATTTTCACCGATAAGCGTGGCCGCTAATTAATAAAACACGCAAACCGCTCAGTATTACGAAACCGCACCAAAAAGACGTAAAACCGCATCACCGCAAACCCTTACGCCCCCCTCTTCACAAGCCACAGACATTTGAAACTTTTACTCAACAGAGAGCTGAAGATGTACAAATTAATATTAACGGTAATTAATTAATTTCATCTAACTAAACTTTAAGTTATAAATGAACCAACCACAGTATTACTTAAATCAAACAGAGTTTATTTCATTCAAAGTACATGTGAGTCAATCTCAATCATATGTTGTCAATAAAAATAATTTGTTTTTGCTCTTCGCAAAAGTTATACGTGACCACTTTATGTCAATAGTATAAGTGTACAAATTGAAACTGAAAGTCAAGTCTACAAACCCAACGGTGATATGACATGATACGTGTCAAATATACATGTTATTGATGTAGCAGTTACAAACGTACATTTTATAATGTAGTTACGATAAAAGGCATTTGTCAAAAAATAAAGTTCTTGTGTCTCGACTGACACGATATATACATAGAGAAGCTGGCCCTCACAGTTATTAGATTTCAGGCTTAGAAAATGGCAATTGAATGCTGTAAATAAAAGTACACACTTTGTCATTCACATCATTTCCATTTCCTCGACCTCTAATGGGGCTTTCTTCACTAGTGTTGGATTCGTTGTCACTATCAGATTGTGGGAACCACTGAAACAGTTAGCAATTTATAACTTCAAACAACGAGTATATGCATGGGGCAGGCCATTAGATATTTTGGAAAGTGGTGCAGCAACCAGTACCAATTATGTGATATTCAAAAGGAAAAAAAATGTATTCAAAGAAAAGTGACCAGCATGGAATGAAAAACGGATAAAATACTTAAGAATGACTGTATCACATAAAATGAATGCAAAAAAAAAACTGTGAACAACTTATACACAAAGTTAAAGGGTTGGAAAAAGAAATTGCTGCAATACAGTTTTCCTGGCTAAATTTTTATTCTGCAACAATGAAAAAGAACATCGCACCCTCCAAAAGGCGAAAGTCAAATGTCCTGTCCCTCATATATTAATGATCCTAACTTACTGTTTCCTAAACTTCAACTATAACAAGTATCTTGAGCATTCTACTATAGACATAGTCATGGGTGAAAAAGCTATGTGAACTGTCAGTTGTTCTGGAAACATGAAGTTGACTGACCTTCCAAATGAGCTTGTTTCTGTCACACGAGTCAACACTTCTGAAGCGGCTCAAGTTTAAGTAGAGCACACCACTCATTACATGTATGTTCCTTCAGAAAATTTTCAATGGCATCTTTGCCAAGATTTCCTGTGCAGAAATTAATTGACCTGTCTGTGTTATCAACCTGCTGAGAGGAAGCCCTGCAAGATGATATTTTACTGTGTAATAGTTATAATATGCTTGAAAAATAAATTTTGTTCTCCAGTATAGTAAATACTAAGTTTCGACACTTCTTTGTAGTTTGTGCAATGTGTGTTGTATGCGAGGCCCTGGCAATGCATGGGCGACCTTGCACTGTGTATATGTATATAAAAATAGTTTACACTCTTGATAACTATGATTCATTTGATCAGTTACTAAAGCAGACATAGTTGAGACCACTTTACATTTTTAAAAACTAGTTATAAGATGAAACATATTATCAAAACTGTAAAAGTATGGTAAACCCTGTACATCTGACAGGCTTAAGTGGATGTTTTCTACCGATTACTCTTACTATAAGGTTTGGCATGTTCGCCACATCCAGCTCCCCACTACAACAATAACAACAACACTTTATTCACTTTAAGACACACGTCACATTAACAAACTTTCATAGCAGATATTGGTATCTTATTTAATTAAATATGCGTAACTAAATTATCAGTGAGTGTAACAACAGTATCTTGTATGCTTTTAAAGCCTGGAGACTGAGTAACTGCAGTTTTCGAGCAGTCTCCAGATATGCTATCTTTTAAACAATACGAGTAGAGACGACTACTTATTTATAATAAAAAAAAAATAATGGGAGGAGAGAGCCGTTATCAACAAAATCCAACTAACTTACAAGCGTAAGTACAATTTTTCAAATCTTGAAAATCTTCTCCTCAAATGGTTTTACATGCTTCACTCACTGCTTTGCTCAATAAGGCTAGGTCACTGGCTCGGTAGTTAAGCCAAGACAAGCCATAAGAAACCATTGCACTTTACAGTTGTCATTGTCATATCCAATAAGTTTGCTGTCTGGAATGTACTTCTCGCAGAAGCACCACACACCATCGTGATCATCATCTGACTCCTCGGACATGTAGAAGGGGGCCAGAGAGGAACTTGGGCGAGTAAACCACTTTCCAACTGGCTCTGGCAAAATACAACCATTAAAGAATGATGTTGCCTGAGCAATAGCATTATCCCACAAGGCATTGTCTGGAACAATCTTTTCAATGAAAATATCCCTGGTAGTCCATACTATAAAATCACAATAATCTGTGCCTGTGATAAATATTTGCATTTGCACCTAATAGTAATACGCACGATTCTGTTTCAAACTGACAATATTGTTATTTTGCTGCACACAGAAGCTTTTGCTGCCAAGGGCTTCCGAAAATGGGGCGTTTCTTTGACTATAAGGGCTTTTCACCTCACGCAACCCTTTGCCACAACAGTAACACCTGGCAGTCCCATCGTGGGATGCTCCAATAAAAAGCCATTTGGGATTTATGTGAAGACCCCACTCTCAGAAACTGAAATTGTCGTGGCTTACACACATGATCGATGATTATTTTCCCGTGCCTCAGCTTCATTTCGTATTCCCCAACTGGTAGTTGCAGAACGAAATTTGTGGGTTCCTGGGTAGCAAATACTTTTCACAAGGCTTTTGGATGGTTTCTTTGGATTGGTATGACAGACAGCATGTAGAAGAAAGGCAGTTATACGTCCTTCTCTGTGCCGAAATCAAATCGGAGATGAGGACTGCTTTCTGATGCTCTTTACATGCATCCACACTAACATTTTTGACTATCAATAGCTATTAACAAAAGCAATAGATAATTCTATAGTACGATTTACATGCTGGTTATCATTTCTCTTTTAAAATGATGGTGGTCAACTCTGTAACCTCCAGTGTTTTTGCAAATCTAAATTAGCGCCAATAGCAGGTTGGTTGGTGACGCGCACCTGCCGTCTTTCTCGTATTTGCATTTGCTGCGAAAAGGAAGTTATTAGATACGGAGCACGTCTAACTTGACTACAAGTTGATGACGGAATGCTAAATAAACAATAGGCCTATAGAAATCACCAATCTGTCTAAGTTGCATATTGAGAATTCAAAGTTAAATCTACGATGTTTACCTCAAGCAGTTAGGCTTCATGCTATATTTACTCACACCATATGTGGTGCCGACTACAGCACTGCTGCAACGAAAACTGGTTCATCAATTGTAGTCTGTTTGTTTGTCCTGAAATGAACATACATCATGCTGTTAAGGGTACTGTACCTTCAACGTATCGAGTCTACTAGTAACTGCTAACGCCTGTTCCTGTTCTTTCTTGATTCGTCTTTCTTTTTCCAGCGTCTCTCTGGGATAAGAAGAATTGTTATGAAAGTACAGAAAATACCTAAAGTTCTTGCATTGTCTAAATACAGTGCTGCCATTCGTGAAACTGTCGATGCTATTAATGGGAAAGCAAGCTGGATCAGTGTGGGCAAACTGAAGCCGGATATTGTCAATACTAAACTTAGACTCTAAACTGAAAACTGTATTTGGTTTGTTCTTTTTTCAATGTTCGCTTGTCCGGGGATAGTAAAAAGTTTGACTGAGGATGTGCCGCTGGATGGGGTCACATTTATTGCAACTGGAGAGACTGTAATGAGGTGGCATTTTTTCAGCAGAGGTACTAAAATTAGGTCCCTCATTTTCCGGATTTTCAGCAGGAATTTAGAAGATTCGCTGTTAAAAAATGGTACTTCATACAACCGTTACTACAATGGATCATTCAGGTTAACCGAAAATACTTGCTGCAAATGATAATGGCTCAGTAAATCAAAAGTAAAAACCTTTTCTGTTGCATCTTGCACGATTATGGTGCTGCTCAAGAGAAGCGAACCCGTCGTAAATCGATGTTTTGACAGAATTTCCGGTAACACACTATTCATATAACAAGTACTACCAAATTGAGTACCGAGATTTTGAATGTCCTAGGCTCTTCGGATCAATAACCGGGCAAAACGTGGATTGCAAATAAACCAAAATAGATACTTACCCGTGTCTCTTTTTCTGGTGCGAAAGGAGCCCGACGGAGAATATATCACAGGGCAACGTGACCTTTTCTGCCATGCACTTCTTGTTTACATGCCCTATTTGCTATAAAAACAAGCAATTTGCAATAGCTCACTTGCAAATCGATTAACCAGGGTTATTCTAAACCGTGATCGTGGGTCAAGAGTTTGTTAAATAGCTCGGGATGCGGAGCTACGAGCGCGAAACTAAAATAATTTTATTGCTCATGAGGGTAAAGTAGGTTGCTACACCTTTGAAATATCTGATGATCTGATGAATGCAATATTGACCAAATGCAAAACTCCTCTTTCATCACGCCGCAACTGAAGTTCCGATCGTGCAGTTGCATTGCAAAATATCATATCAGATGGAGCTACGTTAAGAGCATCATAATTTAAAATTCTTCCCATCCGTTCAAAGAACACTGGAAGAGGAAGGAAAATACTGTACGTTTATTAATGTTTGTACTACCTTTAGGGGCATTGCAGCACCACTCAAGAACACCTAACTTAAAATTAACAATAAATTTGTTATCTGAATTTTAATGTTTCTTTGCAGAAAAATTACGTGCTCCAGTTAATTCCCTGGAAACCTGACTAACTTTCTTGGAATCTTACTAACTGCTTTGTGAAGGGCTGTCATCATACTTTTAATTGCCAATACTGATCTGGTTGTGCACATGCATAATACATGAACAACGGTCGTAAAGCGCATTCCGATGTAAAAATTAAAATTACTCACATGGTATTGACGTTTTCATAGTCCTCAATACCGAATGTAACAACAAGCTAACAACTTCCATGATTTTTACAAAACCTCATCATACAGGTCACAATGTTTGGCATATTCTTTTCATTACCTTGATCAGCAATGAAAATGTATTTTAAACAAACTAAAAAACACCAGAACGACTCGGAGCGAGTCTTTCCCAGTACTTTGAAATGTTAAATCTCCGCTCATTCTCCGCGTCCGTGACAGTCACATGCTGTTAAAATGGAGGCAGTTGCTTAATTCACGGCTTCCCGGGGCAACAACGCTGTTAAATACCAGTTAAAGACTGGCTATGGACGCGTTAAATGCCCGACAAGTCAGCGGCAATTAACTTGCGCATTAACATCAATAGTCACTGCTGCAGTTACACCCTCTTTTTGAGTAAGGTCAGAACATCCAACGTTTGGGCCAAGGCCGCTGAATGTTTTTAAACCTGACCCTTGGCCTGGCCGACAAGAACGAATTATAGTAACAAATGACAAAAAAAAATATTTTCAGTTTTTACAAATGCATGCATGAAATTAAAGTCGATATTGCACAATGAACATAAGCCGATCGCTAGAAGCAAGTTATTTCCATGAGTTTGTGCGGTATCCAATTTAGAAACTCCTCGTCTTTCCTCAGCCCCGAGTAAATGCTCTGAATTAGCATGTTCTTAAATTTTCGGCAAAGGATCTACACGTCCAGTTCAAAACTACTCACCAACTCGTGCTAGGATCAGCTACCGGCTATTTTCAAAAGTTTCAAAAGGGACTCGATATTTTACGGCATTCCGCCAGTGGGATGGATATAGCACGGGCTGGATTGCTTGTGCTCGTTCCGCAAGAACTTCTAGCAAGTGCAGCGAATGTACATGAAGTCATCTGTTAGCAATGTGAGCTTTCACAGTATGTGTGTTTTCCTGCGTGATAACATCGTTCTCAAGTAAGTGTGGCTCTCCTGTTTACGGTACTACTTGCAGTTACCTCTAAGCTCAAAATATTTTGGCGAAAAACTTCGATTATCTAGACATTCTATTATTCCATAATTATCATAGTAGTCAGGTTGCACACAAATCAACTGTAGCTACAATAGCAGCAAAAACTGTTTTATGACGCTAAATTTTTCTTACCTTTTGATTAGAAGTCGTGACACATGTATCCGAAACCATCTGTACAAGTATACCGTGGAGTTTCCCACAATGTTCATTTGTCAGGTGACTCGAGGTAAATATCAGACCGAATGAGATTGAATTTTAAATTTTTTTTCGAAACAGTGAGGGCAAACTTAAACAATTTAAGTTATTATTTAGAATTTTTTTCCAGGACGTCCGCCCCCCTATCAGTGTTAACACCCTACCCCTACCATCTCCGAAGCTCGTTTGATCATGATTTATAGAGTGGTTTGATCGGATTTTGGCGAAGTCATTACCGTATTTCTGACAACTATCAAATTACTCGCTTTAGTACCTCTTGTTTCTTGAAACACTTCCCCCAAATGATTTAAACTGTGTGCTTTTTTAAGACTTATGCTTCCACTGATAGTTACGCTGACAGCTTCTGCAGTCCCAATCCCAAAGTCTATTCCACTATTACTAAAATTACATACTTGAAACTGACAACTTTCGACAGTTGCGCACACGATTTGGCCATGCAAGATTAACCCGTCCTTCTAGCTGAATTGAAGTGGAAGATTTAGGAATCAGTCGGATATGTAGCTACCAGTTTATCTGGTTTCGTTTTCTTGTTGCCAGGTAAGCCCGAACATGTTAAATATGGATAGCTTTATTGGCGTGTGCAATGTTTTTAAGTTTCCCTGAGCTTTGTTTCTGTACTTAAATTTTATCTTGCAAACTTGTTTTAGGAAAAAAAAACAGGTTTATATCTTGCAACAGAAGTACATATTTCATTTTTAAAACCCTCTTGTTTCCGTCTCAAACAATTTTTAGTACGCTGTTCCGTGTTTTAGGCAGAAATTCTTCAAACATCATTACGTATTTTAGCATTTTCAGCGCAGCCTGATCAATGACAATGACAGTTAAGTCGATCACAAAATTTAAAAATTAGTATTGTATGTCGAGATATTTAAAAACAGAGTATTTTGGTATTTGGATAACGGTTTGAAGGCAGTTCAGTAATTATTTTTAAAGTGTACGTTGTTAAATGTGTTTTGCATCAATCGCGATGTCGGTGGATCAGAGGACTTGAGGCGACCTTGTAAGACTGAAAGTGGCAGCATTTCGAATCGTTGTTTGTACTTCGCATCAAAATACACCAAAAAACTAACTCAAGATTTTGAAAATAGTAACATTGCACTTTAGATTTACGGTAAATTTAAGTCCAAAATTTATGTACCAATTGGGGTTTCAGGCGGTTGAAAACACCTAAAAAATCAGCTACTCCCAGAAACTTTAAACCTCTGCTTCTTCAATGGTTTGTAATTTTACATCTGTATGGCTTGTAGCTAAAATGATTATTGTAAAGCAAAGTGCTAATGACACTCTTTCGAGCTGCTAACTTACTTATCTCAAAAGCTTTAGCGTCGCTCCGAGAGCACCGGTGTAATTTGTGCTATTTTCTCTGTTGCGAAGGCCTCGAATCGGTTCAAAATGGCTAGAGCCGTTAGCGCTCTCGTCCAGCTCATAGAATAAACAAAGCCAGTTCATATTGCCATGTCTGATAATAGTTCACTAAGACCTTCCATCTGACAAAGTTTGAGGAATTCGACTTTAGCAAAGTTGCGCGACATTCTCGATAACTACTGACAGCCGCTCTTAAGAAGTTGTATGCATCCATGGATTTGTACGCTTTCATTTGTTCTTTCGTTGCCCATGATGTTTGCAGCATGAGGTAGTTCACACTATCTGGGTATTCTACTGCCGGTAAATGAGACGAATCGTCGCTGAACTCGGAATTTTTAATCTGTATGGGTCGAAACTACATACTTCTACCTTCTCCTTTTACCGAGCCTTTGCTGGACCTCTCAAACTCTCATAATATTCCCAAAAAAGAGACGTTCACGGCGGCCATCTTGAAAATTTGGATACCAGCCAAGATGGCGGACGCCAATTACGGAAGACATTTGGTCACAGGAATTCTTAGTACGTGTACGCTTTTACGCAGGCGAAGGGCTTATCTAAAGATATATTTAAAAAAGGAATTGGCCATTTTCTGTGAGTCGGTTAAACACAATTGGCCCATTTTCAAGCTCTCAAAATTCAACCAAAAACTTTTTCATAAGCCCCCAATGCAGCTGCCTTATTTCCTTAGCCACGGTTGAGTTCCTACGAAAACCGTTTTGCCTATGGCTGAAAAGGAACCTTTGTCCAACAGTCAAAAGTAAAGGAGCTGTTTGTTTGCTTATAGTTTACACAACTCTTTATTCCGAAGCAATCGTTAGTTTTTGCGTCCTTAATCTAAATCAGTAATACCAAACTTTTGACAAAGGAAACAAAGTCTTGAACTTTTAGTAGAACAATACATATCAGAATAGCGTATCATTCTGTACTTTCTTCATAATATTTACTAAAAGTCAAGCGCGATTTCAAATGTTGGTAGTTCATCATCACTGTCATTGAAACCACAAGCAGTGAGAGTGACTTGTTTGTCATTCATTTCGTTCTTAAAAAACGAGTCCGTTGCTTGATGTACTTCCAGTTCTTCTTTAGTCAAACTTTCTTTATCGGATTCTTGTGCGACTTCGGTGAAATTCGCACATTCATTGTTTTCGTAATAACTTTATTTACCAACAGAAAATCTCATCAGGTGTATTCTTTAGATAATAATGATAACGATAACGATAACCCCCTTTCAGCATGAGCATTTGATACAGGGAGAACAAGAATAATATTCACCAAATGAAGAACGTTTGAAAACCTGTTTGCTTTCTTCTGGAATACAAGCTGCCACAGTTTCTGGTAGGTAGGGGCATTCTGTTCATCACAGTGGTTGTGCTTGATGTGAAGCTTCATCTGTTTCCACTCAGGAAGAGTGTTTAAGGTGTTACAACCATTCTCTCTAGGACTAGATCTGTCGGTGCCTGAACTTCTTCATTCTTGTAGGAGAGTAATAGCTGCTCATCATCAAGCCAGTTAGTGGCATCAAGGAATTTGGCCTTTGAGAGAACAGGTTGAAAAATCCCTGAACCTAGTGACGAAGCAGTTCTTCAGTTTGTTTATTACAGTGAACCTTTCAGCTGCAAGGACTTCTTCTCCTTGATTCACTCTGGTCACTCTTGCTAGAATAGGCGTAAGAGAAACATAGCATGCGAAACGACACACGTGTTCTTATGATCACATAGCTCTATACTCGCATCTTGTTCATCGTCACTTCCATCCTTGTCACTCTCCTCATCACCAACATTTTCATCTTGTCTACCACTTTTTGTTCCACCTTCGATTTCTTTATGTTTTCCGTCGCATTATTCTTTAGTTCGTTAGGGTAATCGCCACTCTTTTCATACACTCCACCAGTATTTGCAGCTTCATACACTCCACCTGCATTTGCAGCATGTCTTTTCTCTTCAATTCACTTTCTAATGCCTTGTCTTGTTCCTCGATGATAACCCGACGTTCTTGCAAACTTTGCATTCTGTCAAAGAACGCAAAGATAGAAAAAGCTTTTAAGCGATTTCTGGTTATTCAGTCGGAGCTCGATTCGTAATTTAACCGCCTATAAATGAAAAACTATTCAAAGATTAAAATGAAAACATGCCCAAGTACATGGATACTCATCTCATCCGTACATGGTCGGCACAAACCCTTTAAACAGTTTTTGTAAATGAAAACAACCTTCCACTTTGAGATTTGTACGTGAAGATCAACTCCCACTTCTCCATTTCCCAAGCATTTTTAAGTTTGACGTCTTAGTTGCTCTCCCGGCCGTGGGTCAAGACCGTGGATATATAACTGTGCAATGAGTATGCCTGTACATCGTTACTAGCACCCATGCTGTCAGGCAATACATTTTTATAATAAGCTTTTATCGCAGCTTATTGACGGAAATAGTGAAGGTATCTGCCGCATTATAACGTATGATAGATATCTATTACATGAAAAATCTCTTTTAGTATGGTTATTTTAGTCAGTTATGAAATATATATTGCAATCGAACACTGGGAACTCATACATTAACATAGTTATTTACCTGTGGGTCATCGTGGACTCGATCGATGATGGGGCTGTCTTGAATGCGTAGCTCATTCATCTTGATCGATTGCTTATTTGCACAAGAAAGCACCTCGGATAGTTTACATGCATAGTCGAGGAAGGTCTGTCCCTTATCTTTCCAGTAAGTAAGTGCGAAATGAAAATAAAGAAAGGAAGCTTTTCTTTTATAAATGTGCGAATAGTAGTTTGAATAAATTAACATTGGTGCTTAAGAAAATCTAACAGATATTTATCTGTCATTGTTTGCAATACTTAGAAATAACCACACAAATCAGTTAAAATGGTACTGAATATACAAACATAACATATCAAAACTTGGTCCATCCGTGCGCAAAGTGCGTGCGATACAGCAAGCACTAAACCAGTTTGAGGAACGAACAATAAACAGTTAATTCTAGCGCAGTATATAATAGGCTATGGAACGACCAGTTTATCTTTTGAGGAAGGTGTGGAATATCGATTTCTATGAAACTTTTTTTTTCTTAAGAAAAGGGCGTCGGTGAAACATATTTTTGTCTATTTTCCGTACATTCTCTTTATAGCTTTCCGGCGTGCAAACTATTTTTTCGGCTGCGAAGGTCCAACATTTTTTTACTGTGCCACCACAAGATGGTCTTCTCCTCCTTTTCCCCTCCTCTCTTTCTCTTCTTTCTCTTTACGTTGCCTTTCCTCCATCTTCCTGTTTTTTTTTCATTCTTTTTACTATCGTATTCTTGGAGTTTCTCTTGATCATCTGTTGAACAAGAAGTGAATATTTTAACGACCAGTTTAGTATCCAAAACTGCAGTTCTGCGGATTACTGTCTTCGACAATGTGGTAAGATAAATAACAAACCGAGCGATATAACGTAGTTTTATAACGCTTTTTAACTTTTTAACTGAAATATCGAAATTTGATTTGGAAGGGTATTTAAAATGTCTCTTAGCAGAAAACCTTTAAAAATGCGAATGATACCAACCTAGCAAGTTAAGAGTGGAGGCATCCCCTCCATCAGCTTCTGGGAACGTCCCAATGAAAGAAACCTGAAAAAGAATCGACTTATCGTTTTTGCAGCAGATGCATTCCCTGCAGAGGTTTTCGGACATCGAAAAACTATGACCTTTGAAAGACTATTTAGCACCAGTCATGCAATACAACAGCGTCCCTTTTTACGGTAAACGACGCAAAAAGGATATTTAATACTGAACACCCTTTAGGACTCCAATCATGATGCGTAGCAATATAAGGCCATTTTTAGGTCTGGAATTTGAACTAAAACGGTTTTTAAAAGTATTTTAACGGTCTGCCGTGGTCAAGGTACAAAGAGAAACACTGTCCACTGCCTGTTGAAACTCTAACATTACGCGTAAGTTTCAGCGACTACTAACTGTTTCCGCCAAGTCATTCATCTCCTCAGCAGTTTTCTCTATCAGGCGTAACACTTCTCCCTGGGAGATGACGTTGCCAGGTTTTCAGACCTGACCATCAGCCCCGAGCAGAACAAAATGGAGCAGTAGGGTGGTATGGTGTTCAGTTCCACCTAACCAGTCGTACAACTCCTGTGAGAGAACGTTTGAACTATTAGTTATCCGATATATAAAGTGTGGTTACTTTTAAACTCTTGTTTAACTTTGGGTATATTAGAAGTAATAACGTGAATTAACCTCCTATGTCATAACGAGTGAAGTATCAATGGTAATTGTTAACGTTTCAAAATGAGACAAACTAATTAATTGACTAACGAATTAGAGATCAGAGTCTTTAATAAGAGAAAATATTTAAAGTTTCAGTTCTCCCCTTCCCCCTCCGACAGTGGCTGTTTCCGTTGATGACACAGGTACACTGATACTCGGTCAGTTGCATATTTTTATGCGTAAATGTCTTGGCCAGTCGTACCAATTTCTAGTTGCCAAGGCGTGCAAAACGTTATCTTCTAGAAGTCTAATAAATGAATTCAAGTGTCAGAATGAATGTAAGCACGTTATCCAAGTTTGACCTTTTGCTGAATGTTGTACAAGATACACTTAATTCGAGCACTAACCTGATAACAGGCATCGTTGCCACAAACTCTTGTCTTCATACCATTTGGCGTGTTGATTTTGACTCTAGCGCCAATGGCAGGTTGGTTGGTGACGCGCACCTGCCGTCTTTCTCGTATTTACATTTTCTGCGAAAAGGAAGTTATTAGATACGGAACACGTCTAACTTGATTACAAGTTGATGACGAAATGCTAAATAAACAAGTAATAGGTCTATAGAAATCGCCAATCTGTCTTAATTGCGTATTAAGTACTCAAAATTAAATTTGTAATGTTTACTTCGAGCAGATAGGCTTCGTACTATATTTACTCACATCATATGTGTTGTCGACTCCAGCACTGCTGCAACGAATAACTGGTTCATCAATTGCAATCTGTGTTTGTTTATCCTGAAATGAACAAACATCATGCTTGGTAACCGAAACAATTTAGAAGGCACTAAATCTAAAAGTGGGAAATAAGTGTTTCCGAGTCGGACCAGCGTTATTGTCGGGCCCTGTTTTGATACACCTAGAAAAATGTTAAGAAAGTAGGATTTCATCAAAATTGCACTATATTTACAAAATCAATCTGTTTAAGGGTACTGTACCTTCAACGTATCGAGTCTACTAGCAGATGCTAACGCCTCTTCCAGTTCTTTCTTGATTTGTCCATCTTTTTCCAGCGTCTCTTTGGGATAAGAAAAATTGTCATGAAAGACAGAAAAGACCTAAAGTTCTTGCATTGTCTAAATACAGTGCTGCTATTCGTGAAACTGCCGATGCTATTATTGAGAGAGCAAGCTGGAACAGTGTGGGCAAACTGAAGCCGGATATTATCACCTGCTGTGTAAAAAAATGCCTGCATTTCCTTCTAACACGAGCCTCACAAGTAAGTAGGGCACACTATCACAGTTTGACAAATCATATCACAAATTTGTTCATTTTCATTTTAACGTTCACCCTTACCGTGTAATAAGCATTTCGGAAGATTGTTTATGGACAAATTGTCGTGTTTTGTGGTATAGCAAGAAGTTGGTTGGAACAACTTGATTTTGTGATGAGTAAAAAATAGTTAAAAACACAACATAGGCCCCGGTTTCTGCTTACACAGTGATTTCCAACAGACCGAAATGTTATTAAATTGCAAATGAATCAGAACCTGTTGAAACATCACATGTTCAATATGTACGTTATACCGATAGACTTAGGAGAACGCGTGCACGCAATGTGATAGCTTCTGATTCCCTGGGGAAGCACTTTCTAGTAAAAAGTTTAATGAGGACGTGCCGCTGGACGGGGTCACATTTATTGCAACTGGAAAGACTATAATGAGGTGGCATTTTCAGCAGAGTTACTAAAATTGGGTCCCACATTTTCCGGATTCTCAGCAGGAATAAGGAAGGTTCGCTGTTAAAAAATGGTTACTCTTGTTGTTTCATATTAAATAGTCGGGGGAACGTGACATTTTTTATTATGCAGTTCTTATTTACATGCCGTATTTGTTATAAAAACATGCAATGGCTCACTGGTAAATCGATCCACCGGAGTTATTCTAGCCCGTGATCGTGGAGCTGGCACACAAACAAGCACCTGATGTCCATAAGTGACTGTAACGCCGCCCAAGGTCTCTAAAACTGTAGGTCAGATAAATGTAGCAGTCTTAAACATAAGCACAAACAAAAGCTCGGCTAGCATAGAGTGACAATAGTAATATAAAAATAATAATAATAATAATTTAAAAATAAATAAATAAAAAAAATAGTAATAAAGGAGTGGTATAAGCTTTTATTATTGTCATTATTTTTATTTGTATTATAATACATATTATTGTTTTTGAAAAACCAAGACAGTGCTTTTAGTATTATAAATGAACATTTATTCTCTGGATGTAAATAATATTAGTACTGGTTTTACAACAACAGGCCAAATGGAGGGTCGCTTTGGGGTTTACTCGAAAACAAATTTTATTGGTAAAACAAATCAGTAGAAACCAAAGACAACTTAATTATATTTCATTGTAGTGGTGAAAAACTCTATATATTACAAACCCCAAAGCCACACTCCTTTTTATATTTTTTAGAAATTGTTTAACTAGTGGAATATATCAGTACTTCAATAAAATTGTTAAACATGAAAAAATGATTCTGTTTACTTGTCCAAAACCTGCCTTGAAGACTATCCCAACCCATGTGTCATTTTAGAGCTTTCACCATTAAAGATGAGTGTCAAATTTACAAGTAATTGTTAAGCCCATATAATTAAATAATTCAAACCTTCAGGTAATTGTAATAAATTCAGTTAATTTATAACTGGACAAAGAGTTGAACTATAACAAACAAAACAAACTGAATAATGCTTCATATGTTTGAGTCAAAATCATCAACTCGAGAACTCGTTAAGTTAAAATTTGACCCAAATATTTAGTTATGGTTGGATTAAGGATTTAAAAACCATCAGTAAGGAAATATTTTTTAAGTCTCAAGTCCCAGACAATTTCCACTCAAGTTAGTTCATTACTTGGCTTTTGTTAAATAGGTTTATTGCCCTGTCTTTGAAAAAGTGCCCTCCCTACTGAAGCTTCTATTCTTGTTATAGTTTCAAAAAGCTTTTATGCAACCTCTCTAGCAACTGTCCTCCTCCTTTTCATTGAACTTGTAACACAACAATATTATCAAGAACACAACAATTTAATTTAAAGTGTATGACCATGTGAGTCCTATCGAAAAGCTTTGGTCATCAATTGACAGATTTCTGATAAAAAATTCTAAGTTTTACTTCTGTTTTATGCGGAGACCAAAACCCACTCATGTAACATTTGACCAAGTGTTTTGGAGCCTGAGTTCCAGTTTGCCTGTGATGTCAAACTGGCGAGTCTCCTGCAGCACATGAAACATGGTGACTCGTATGAGTATTTTTAGCACATGTCTTGTATGTGTGTATAAATAACTAGCAGCAAACTACTGAACAGAGTTAAAAAAGAAGCCTTTTCCTCCCAGGCTCCTTTTAAGTGGCCAATAGACACCTGGTAAAATTTTGCACTTTGAAAGTCAGATAAAACTGGAGTAACTGGGTATTCTTAAATTATTTTTCGATAAATCAAAACGTTGTTTGATAATTCTGACCCACTGACAGCAAATTCATTTTTTGGCTCATATGCACTCAAGCTTGATCTTAAAAACATTTCTAAAAGTTTAAAAATGTCTGAGTTAAACAAGTATTCTCATTATAAGGCTTTACCAAAATTTCAGACTATTGATATACCACTTATTAAACTACAACAAAGTTTGAGTGTCTTCCATTAAAATCATCTACTTATTTTTGATTAAAAACGAGTGTCTAAAGAACACTCTTGTATTTGAGAAACACTTGTTCTCACCACTAAAATAATTGTGTTCATCAGCTAATTTTGTAGTTTCGACTTGTGGAGTTCTATTCCTTTCTCTCAAAAGACCTTCTTTGTTTCTGCTGATGTATTTTGCCAAAGTCGTAACACCTCTTTGTTTACTTCTGTAAATGAGCAGTTTTCTTTATCCTCTTGCAACTGCCGTTTTTTTTTTCAGCATTCTCTTTCACGAACATTGCATAAGCACTTGGTGGTCTTTTAAGGGGACCTGTTTTCTTTTTCTTGTGGCTTCTTACTTGTTCTCCATTAACAAAAGATAACACTCTTTTCTTTCCACTTGCATTCGCTTGCAAGGTTTTCTTCAGGTCAGAGAATGCTCCAGCTCTCTTAAAATGAGTCTCGTCAACATTTCTGGCAGCAACATGGACAGATGAGGTCTGAGGAGCAGCTTTGATTTTGTCCAGTTTCAGTTGAAAGAGGTCACAAGATGGAACTTCATTATCCTTGTCTGCTTTCTTGACAAATTCCGGTGAAATGATCTTCCATTTTCTCTGATACGCAACCATTACTGTAGAATTGATTTTCTCTTGATTGTCGCATTCTTTCTGACTGGTAACTAGAATGATCTCCACAGGAAGTCCTCTGGGAATATTGTCGGCCTTTAACACTTTTCCACCATTCTTTTAAATTAGCTCTGTCACTGATTCCTGGTTAGTCTTGTATGGCTGCAAGGAACCTGCAATTACAAATGTCAACCCTGCAAGGCAGCCATGGCTTTCACTGGGCGGTACTGTTGACTTTGTACTACTGAGTTCCGTAGACATTGTCTCATCTGATACAGAAACATTTGAAGTTGTAGGTAGCTGCAGGATGTGATGTAGTTTTTTGAGTTGGTTGGTTTAAACCACCTGCTGTTTCTTCACTGTTAACAGCATTGTTGCTTGAAGATTCAGTCACTCGTTGATCAGTTGCCTTGCAGTCGTTAACAAAGTCCTCAAACTTCTTTGCTATTGACTCAGTTGAATCTCGTATTCTCCTTCGAATTTGTCGGTACATATGTTCAAAAATTGCCAATATTAGATCATGGAATGTTTTACCACCACATCGAGGTGTGTGGTGAAAGAAGTGCTGTTGGTGTTGGTAATGTAAATGTTCTCCTCTTTCTGTTGAAACTCGCATTAGGGAATAGAATGAAAGAGTCCCCACTGATGTGGGAAAGTCTCTCAAGTTTCCATGACAATATGTGGGATTGGAAGACTGTTGGACTGTGTATAGTCCTGAATCATGCTGAGGTCTTCTAATAGTTGGAAGACTGTTGGACTGTGTATAGTCCTGAATCATGCTGAGGTCTTCTAATAGTTGTGGGACTTTGAATATTTTCCCTTGAGTTATGTCTAACACCTTCGGTGGGGTGAGGTGTATGTACCCATGAACTTTGAACATCAACATTTCTATGATACAAACTACTTTCTACAGACTCCTGAAGTAAATACTGGCCCATTGTTAACATGTGTCACTGGAATACTTGTGGTCATTGCTGGAGCTGATTCTGACACAGTAACAGTTTGTTAACAGGAGATTCATTTTGCAAAAATGCTGACATGTTATAATTAGGATCATCAGGGAGTTTTGATGGCTGAAATTCTTCTGTAATGATTTCTTCTTGAATGGCCTGTTTATAAATAACCTC
>JAOBRG010186874.1:0-12028 GCA_027574985.1 Umimayanthus nakama | reverse complement strand
GTGTCGTGTCGTGTTTTGTTGTGTTGTGTTGTGTTGTGTCGTGTTGTGTTATGTTGTGTTGTGTTGTGCTGTGCATGTTGTATTGTTGTTGTTGTTTTTGTTGTTAACCCTAATCCAGTTAAATCCGTTTTTCATCGCGACTTTTTGACTCATTCGAAACACAAACTCAACAGATCAATATCTTTGTTGTCGGTTATCTGTAGCAATCCAAATGCTATTGTTAACATGTTTGAGACACCAACCAGACCAGTTTGTTTGTTATTCATAAATAAAAAAATGTAATTGACTCTTTGTCAAACAATCGGTGATCAAGCAAGGCTCTCAAGGCGAAATTACGATTCAATTGGCCATTATTCTTCAGGTGAGCACAGATCGAAAAGACTGGGACCTTATCGCAATCACTGTGTTGGTCTAAGCTTTCACGTCGTATCTTTTGCCTTGCCTTGTCGAACTTTCATTTCCCGGCCCTTCAGCTAAGTCAAAGTTAATGGTATGTTTTCAGTGTTGGTCTAATAAAACTCCGAAATTCAATGATGTGCGGCGAGCTTATCCACTCATGGCAATTAGCCATCTACCAATACTGGTTGAACTTCCCATCGTTAAACCACCTTTAGTTGATGTTTGTTTGCTGTATATTGTTTATAGCTGTGCAAACTTTGGCAATGACCGCCTTATGACAATGCAGATATGGAGCGGAAATCCTTGCTGCGCTGGGTAAAACTAATGTCAAGTGCCCCTGACCCAGCGCTATATTGGCTAACTACAACCTTTTGTGATGTTTGTGTGTTCATTAGCGGCTGTTTTGGTCTTTATGATAGCAATCAATTCACATAAGTGCATAAAATTTTCGACAATATAACGAAGGATCTCAACAGCTAGGAGTCCTGAATGGTTCTTACAAAATTCTGAAATGCTGGAAAAACTTGGCTAACGTTCAAATAACTTGTTTGAAATCGCTTGTTTTCACAATGTAGTGCTCTAATGCGCATGCTCACAAAAATGTGAACATGCACGCACCTTTCGGTAACCCTAGAGCTACTAAAAAACTTGTGGATGTAAGCTTTGTAATCATTTTGACATAACACTTAGAAATCTTCGATGCTTGTGTAACATTAAGTATAATGTTTAGTTGCTAAAAACGCTGAACGAAGAGTAGATTTTCTACCTAGTTCCTTGTCTTTCAAACTTAAGGAACGTACGTGCTTTGCTCTCATTAAATAAAGAAAATCTTTAAAAACTATTTGAGACGGAAGACAGCCGGAAAGCTTGATATTGTTTTGATACACAGAGCACGTTTCAAAACACACTTTCAAACAAGTAGAAGTTATATGCGGTTTTCTCCCTCTCGAAGTTCGGTATAAAAGACTGATATATATTGAAATAGGTTGTCGCCAATATACATAATAGGTTCATTGACAAACAATATCCGTTTATTTATTTGCTTATAGATAAGTTTACCATACACTATCATTTAAGATACAAAAGTCAGTTGAGACGGTCAAGTTCTTTTGATTCATTGCCATACAGTGCAGCTCCAAAGCGTCAAACTACGACCCTATCTATGCAGCTGGTATCAGCCATAGTATCAACTGGCCAAGAAGGTGAGCATTAACTGAACAGAACCAAATTTCACAAACTTGAAAGCTAAGTCGCCGCTAGTTTACCGCGGATACGTGTTAAAATTGATCTAAGTCGTCTCTGATTAATACGTCCGCACTTCAGTGTTCTTGTGTTTCTTGTTGGTACAACAACAAGCGAAAAACGATAGTTATTGACACTAAGGATTAACAAAAGTGATTTTCATGAAATTAATTACAAAAAAATTTACAGTTTGTTTGTGAATTGTGAGCGCAGGGACTCCAGAAGTAGAGTGAACTTTTTAGTCGAGTCTGGATCCCAAAGAACTGTTTGATTAAAAAAGATGACTTGGTCAAAAGAAATAAGAAAAGAAACCAGGAAGAAAGAAAAAATGAGAAAAACAAAAAAGGCACTAAAATATACGTCATACGATTTTGGTCGTTGTCACAATACGGTTGGTTGGTTGGCAAAAAAAACCGCTAGAAAAATGATCGATTATAGTCAGTTATAATAATATAGGTTCTAAATAACACTAAACAAGAGCTGAATCAGCATTTGTTGTTTGTCCATGAAAAATCAAAATCCAAGACCCAAATGGCCGAAGGACCACTCATTTACATATCGACCATGTTGTTGGTATCAATCAAATTAACTTAATACAAACACTCTGATTAATATGTTTGAAAATTGTACCGCCTCTCATTAACTCTTCCTTGACATAACAAACGACCAGTTCTTACTCTCAGCAAGACCGAATAACACGAAGAACGTGCATGATTTCTGGTCGTTGCAAAAGTGCCCTGCAGCATTTGGGGAGGCTCCACTGTTGAAATTACTGTTACATTGTTCGAAATTGTCGTGTATTGCTCAAGTACAAGGTTTTCTGAATACCAATGAAAGACACTTTCAACTCCAATCTCTTAAAAGGGCATTTTTGCAACTCGACCTACCTGTAGAAGTCCGCAATTAATAACATCTCAGTTACTAGTTTTTAATTTTTAAACTACAAAAATGAAAACTTCGATGCTTCAACTTGTTTCTGTTAACCTTCTATCTTCTCATAAGCTGATACGCCTCAACCTAATGTTTCATGTCCAGCTGGTGTCGAAGGTCTGTAAAGATGTATACATGTTGACGGTGTATTTTTGACTTCAAATTTTACTGAGAGAGATTAAATTGTTGAAGACGGGTGAATGCTCAGAAACAATCTTAAAGGTTGGATATCTTACCTACCACGATAGAAATGGCTTAGTTGTAATTTTGAAGGCATAAAGAACATTTGTAACGCTCTAGGTCTAAAAAAAACTGGCATGGTCGTTGTTTTGGGAAGTCACGATTCATGAAAAGCTTTAGCTTTACAAATCAGAAAGCTGTCAGTTTCTTTTAACTTTTACTAAACATAAGTCGGCGAAGTGGAAGTGACCAAGATGCCCTACTTTCAATATTTTAAATGCGAGATAGAGAGAGGTTTTTTTAGTCCCCATTTTTCTCTTAGTTTCCTCGCCCCAGTTTCCGCGAGCTGATGTAGCAGGCTCAGATTACCCCCCCCCCCCGCCCTCTGGGCTCAGATGCAACCTCCCCCTCCGCCCCCGGGCGCGCAAAAACTCTAAAAATAGAATTATTTTTTATGTTTATTGCTGGTATGGGTAATATAACCAGAAATAAAATGATTTAAGATAACCCTAACCCTATAACACCAAAATCCATTCTTTCTAAAATACATCATCAAGAGCAATGTCATTTTACGCTTTCTTTAAAATAAGACCAGAACATTCTGAAAACAAATAACTACAAGTACGCCGCTTGAGCAAAAAAAACCAGTCCAGCATGTCTTTTCTTTATATAGACTATAGAATATCGATCATAAAAGTGCAACGGGCGCGCGTAACGTAACTGCATGATTTTTATAATACGCTTGATCATCCCCATTTAACCAGTTCAGAGCGAGAAAACAATTCTTGCTCTACACTGTTCTACTGTTAAACTGCTGTTCATTGACAGCGCAATGTTAACATCGACTGTTAATGCCTGTTTAACAACTGTCAAAAAAGTGCGTCCTCCATAAAAAGCAGTAAAACAAATTCTTGTGAGGGGTACACCTTAGCCCGGAGGGGGGGGGAGGTGGCCGAGCCTAGACTCAGCTGCCCGGGGGGACACGCTTACGGGAGGGCATCTGGGACTGAGACACCGGCGTGCGCGATGTCTTTCCCGCGGCTCGGCGAACTGAAGAGGAAAAACAGGGACTACTCGTAGCTATAAAGCAAATCTGAAAGTCTGCTCAGGGTAGAAATTAGACTAAAAGAAAGTTTATCTAAACTGATCAAACTTAAGACAACTAAATTTTTTCAAAATGCTGTGTGATGGAGACGAATGGAACAGGACGACCCCGGACTGAGTTTTAGAAAAGTTTCGTATATAGCAGTACAACTGTACCTTGTGTATTTCCTTTGAAAAGGCGATAAATTCTTGCTTAAATAAACATTTTCTAGAAGCCTCTGATAATCTGGTTTCGGCTATAACATTTTTGTTGCGCCTTAACAAATTTTAGACACTCTCAGAAAACCAACATGTATTCGTTATTTCGATAATATTTCATTCCCTACCGGTCTAGATTTGATTGATTTGTATGTTTTCAACGCTCCTTATTCTCCCGACAAATAATAACAACAACAACATCAATAACAGCAAACAATAAATACAGTTTGATGTACTTTTTATTAACATATTTTATTGTCTTACAGCTAGGTAAATTCATCTACTTTAGTACTTATAATATATTCTTAAATTAATCTAAACTACGTGGCTAGTATGAAGCATGATCGGCCATCATGCGGATAGTACGTATATGTATAACCATCACAACATAGTTAACCTTACAATTTCTTTGTTGTTCGTTTTTATAAAAGGAGGAGCTACAAATACTTGTTCAGTTAGTAATGACATGGAAGGCAATTCAGTTGAAGTGCCGTTCATGTTAACGTGTCGTGACAGAACATTTTTGCGCAAACAGAAAACAAGTAACCTTTTCAATTCGCCGATTATTCTGCTAAACAGAAACAAATCAATAACTGTCAAATCTTAAAGAAAACATGGTATGTGTACACAGATAACCGCATTTTTCAGAAAGCAGTTTTTCTTTTCCCCTAATTTAGAAATTAGCTAAATTAAATTTTTAATCGGGATAATGCCATTAATAAACCCACTCGTCGTCGTCGGCCGGATCAACTGATTCAATCACAAATTAACTCTACCTACATGTCTTCGGAGAACTGTGTTGAAAACAAGGAAGATTTGCAGTTTAAGGGACAGTTCATTAGTATTACTGCTGGCTGGTGCCAAAGAGAAAGTTGGTTGATATTTCAGTTTTTGAGCGCTTGAAAGTTTGACAATCTATTTCGTTCCGGCATCTTACAAATCGGCCGTCAGTAACTATAGAACTTCAAAGGGGTAACTTTTGTTAGAGATAAATGCTTTTTCTCTGAAAATGTTTCCAAGGTTGTATATCATGCACCAGCATATTTATTAATCGTGTTTAAATGAAGTTTGAGTCTGGTTTTGGTAGTTAGTTTCACAGTGACGGAAAATAACGATCATTTTACCTGATTGGCTCAGTTCAGTGTTGGATGGCCCGGTTCAGTCAGCAATCGCGAAAACGATTTTTTATATGCTTGTATACAGGGAAATCCACAAACCGAGCCAGCACGAACAAGCGGGCAAGTCCAGGTTCATGTAAAAGGTCTCTGATTTCGGTTTTTTGTCATTTCTCTTGGGTACAAGCCATGCAGTGCAATAAACAGTTAACCGCTCCTAAACCGATGAAAACTAGGATTAGTTACATAATACATTGGTGTGAGCGAAACTCATGAAAACTTTCACTGTATTTTGGTGTTTGTTACTGCAACGACTTTCAAAGATGTCTTTCAGAAATACCCCCTAATCCACTAAATTATATATAAGAGCGAAAAGTCAGTTGCGGAACAATATTGAGTCTCAAGTGCTCCTTAATTTTCTATATTTTCAGTTCCTCGTCTTACAATAATGTGGGAAAAAATGCAGGAGTACATTATTGCCGTTATTAAACTACGTTATACAAGTGGGCAGATCAGAAAAATTACTATTACCTATTCTGCATTCTTTTTTGGCTTTAAATTGAACTTGACCTTGAAGCATGCATTTATTCTGATAGTCGGGTTTGGCAGCGGACAGGACAGGTAAGGTGAATACTCGGCTTGCAAGAGCTTGCCAAGACAAACAATAACATGAAATGATACTGATCTGCTTATGTTTTTAATTAAACGTATATAGCAATAATTTTGAGAGTAGGGTTTTTCCACGGCGGGACAGATAAAGCTTGCTAAGACGGATGGAATCGAAAAACCAGCGGAACTTTAGCACTATAGTGTACGTGCTCTTTGCCTTAAAAGAACGAAAACTGATATAAAACCTGTACACCATAGCGTTAAAGCTGTTATGGCCATCGAGCAGTCGGTTCATCTGTGGTTTCAAAACCACTCGTATTTTTTATTTCAAAATTCATCCTCGACCTCAGTGGCTGAAGACCATGGTGTAGTAGCTGTTTGTTATATAATAGACTGTGAAGTTCGATACGACCGATTATTTCTCTCGTCCAAAAATAAGAAGAAAAAGACGTTAATGAACCCTTGACACTGTCTATAACACTTGATATTTTTGGCGGTCTCCTTATCAACAAACTGGTAAGCAGTTTCAAAAGTTTACTATGGTACTATGCAAAACGCATGCGATAATCATTTCTATATACTGCTACAGTAACACTTTCCATTTTACTAGTACTAGAATACCGGGTAAAAGCTGGAGGGGGGAGGGGGTAGGGAATGGTCCATACTTGAGTATGAGTGCGCGCCGCGGTTTAAGTATTCAGTATGAAATCTTGCACCTATTTGCAATCCTAAACCTGTAAAAGTAGGTTACTTTTCTATATATTCTATTTCACACCGATGTACTAGCTGTCCCATTTCATATTAAACCTCACAGCATATTAAAAGAGAGATTATACTCTACAGGTTTTCATCGCAAACTATACCATACTCCAGACTAGTCAGGCAAAATGTACACTCAACCAGACGAGCGGCACGGACCAGTGTAGTCTTTTTGGAGAGTACCTTATTGCTTCATTAAAGAAACGATTTCTAGAATGCGAGCCGGCTCATTTTCGCTTCTCCTTTTGTTTTCCGGCTCCAATTTTCGTGCAAAAGAGCCGGCTTGCAGGCTACTTTCCGCTCCTTCTGACTAACTTTCACTACAATGAGAGAAGTGTTTCGCGTTTCTAAATTGAAACTCATTTTAAAGTGCTTAAATTAGCAGTACGTGAACCGCTATACAGCAGCTCCTTGATGGAAGATTTTATAAGGTTTGTAATCCGTAGATTACCATTATCAGAGTTTATCCCTAATGAGTAATACTCCGTGTCTGAAACCAATAAGCCGGACATCCGCAAATAGCTTGACACTCCTGAATATAACAACTGGATTTGTCTTGTTTTGGTTCCTAGGATCCCTCTCGATGTAAAGCATTGTCAAGCACTGGATACATACAGAACTTTCAGGTAAAGAAAATATGATGTCGCTTATTGTTTGTTGAATAAGAGAAAAACACCTGGTTTTTTCGTACTAATAGCTTATTCGTCTAAGATTGAAGTGTTGGGTTTGAACCACTTCGAAACCATGTAAGTACGCTTTTTTTCAAAAGAAAAGAACTTCTGGTTAGCTTTGAATTGATGTCGTCGAAAGCATGTTCTTAGCTCAGCAATTGAAATCTGTACATAAACGTCCGGGCAAAGACTTCGCCTAACAACGATTCAAATGCTTTGTCCTGCCGCAAGACATATGCAGGTTATAACTGAATGATATCACTAGAGTTGCGTGCAAGATTAATGATATTTCACCGTCCTCTCGAGATATTTTAGTACCAGTTCTCACTTCCATTTTCAAAAAGTGTAAATTTAACTTTAATAAACTAACTCGGTTTTAAATAATTTATAAAATTGCACGCGCTTTAGTGTTCTACAGATGACCAGCAGAGCTCAGCCGTGTAAAGTTTTCTGTGCAGTAGTCTAGATTCGATAGTGAGTACAACTTCGACTGTTGTACGAGTCAGTGTACGACGTTTAATGGTTTATGCCGAACAAACTTTGCAAAATCTTTGCCGGATCAAATCTCATTCGGCCGTTCTCCGCTTTACTGAAGAATTGCTGAAGATCTCGAAGTCGTAGTAGTCAACTTTATAAGTTCAGTTCATGTTAAAAGCTAAAAGTAAGAAGTCGCACTCGTAGTTCAAAATCATACCGACCTTTACACGGCTTTAGTGAAATCTAAAGTCTCTCATAACATATGTACCTTTCCGTTAATTCTCTGTCCGACTGAATCTCGGCATAGAGTCTGAACCAGAGGAATGTTTAGAAGCACGGTCTTAAGTTTCAGCTTTTTATATTTAATCTTTGACATTCTTATTAAAAGGTTAAGTTATAAATGAAAAAGGATGTGTTCTCTTGTAACTTGTTAGTCGTTTGCTAACTGCAATTTCTTAGCTTAACAAGCTGAAAGGTTCTAAGGTTTAATGATCTACTCCCACATCAATTCGCGTATAACGCTTCTTTTAGCACAGACCGTCTTTTTACAATAGGGATGTAGCACAGTTAATAAGATTTTCTCACTTTTTTGCCCAAAGGACTTATAAAAATACAGTAGGGTTAAACTGAAACTAGTTCCCAAGTTGGTAAGCCTAAAACTGAGGTATACGCTCATTTCAATCCAGTACTTGAAATTAAAATAACTTTTTAACTGGGACTAGGAGAGATTTGTTTGTTGCGTGTCTCCTTTTCATAGCTTTTCTTGAAATGCTCTGGTTTCACGCAAACTGCTCTTCCTGGTGTTATTTTTGACACATAATGTTGGCAGGTTTTGAATAAGATAAAGCTTGTGGCAGGAAAACTTATCGGGACGAGTATTCTTAATACCGGCGAAGACTCAGTCAGTCAAGGGCCACTTTAACAAGCACGATTTCCAAAGTTTGCACGAGAGATTCTGCAATTGTCTCAAGAAAAGTCATATTCTGTTTGCTTTAATACATAATTTCCCCTTGGCAATAGCTAATGAAACACAGATGAAACAAAACTGTACAAGCAAGTCTCATGGCTCGCTTAAAAGTTATCATTAATATTTATACTTCAGCATTCCTTTAATTTTTTAGCTGAGATTATCTGATATATATATAGTCTAATTGGTTAGGCATGTTCGTACTTTAAGAAAATTGGCGTTTTGCAGCAACGTTTAATACGTATTGGCTTTATGGGCATTAAAGTAATGCCAGCAACTCAACAAAAGCCACAATGTTCTTACGTAAGTCAGGCTCATAAATTCTTGATTTTTGTTTTCGTCAGAAATTCTCGATAGGGCTTTGTTTCGGCGCTTAAAAATTACAGCTGTATTAAATGATAATCAAATATGCAGAAGAGTCGCGGTTAATAGGTGGTGACGAAACTCTCAATTCACGCTTCCTTCATCGACGGCTATTTTAAAAAGCAAGATTTATACTTTAGTCACGCTAACTGTAGTTACGTGACTGCAGTTCACGCAGTCTCATGAGTGACACATTGTTGCGAGGTGTCCCAGAACAAGGGGGATTATCGCATTTCAACTCAAAAAACGAAAGGAGAGGATCGCTTTTCTGTAAATCTGGGATAATGTTTTCAGCTATGAGCTCAATAAGCACCATGGATCATTCCGCTACGAAATGAACACGAGTGCACGGACTCAAAACGATGCGCTGAGTTTCTCGCTTCGTGTAGCTCACTGGTTTGGCAGAGCTGTTTATGTTCAGATCGCGGTGGAGCGCCTTCAGTTGCGGTGAAATGCAGCCTCCTTTGTGGCAGTCGGAGGCGGTGATATCTCAATTGTGCAACTCACGAGAGCATATTACCGGAAAGAGAGTTGCTCCAGCATAGCGGAAGCTGTGAGGCCGAGGTCAAATTCTAAGTATACTCACTCTCAGAGTTTTTATACAAACAAACTGAGGGAATACCTGTTGCCAGTTGGCTGACGATACGAGGACATTATAAATACATATAAGTAGTTGAAAGACTATCTGCCACAAGGCGTTGCCAAACTGAGATACTTTCTCGACAGACTTAGAGGTCAAGTCTTCGTCCAACACTGATATCAAGAAGCAAACGTAAGTACATTTTAATATATTTTCGGTGCTTGCTTTGTGTTAAGCTCCCAAATATGTGCAATGTAAATTTGAAGTTTTTTCCCGATTTGTAGTGTCACGGGTTTGCACGAAGCTTGCAAGGTTCTTCTTGGCTGAGATACATATTAAAGCAATTAGCACTCAATGTTGCCCTCGAAGGACTTTCGCCGCTACAGATTTTTTTTTAAAATCATTTTGATATTCGGATTAATCGTTCACCCCTCTCGTAGAAAACGCCAGGAGACTGGCGCCCCAGTGATGACTATAATCATATAGTGCTTATGATAGCGGTTCTGTGTGCGACCACTATTGGTAATTCTGTTAGAAACTCAGAGGGGTCCAGCACTTAAAAAGGAACCTGTGAAGCTAAAGAGAACAATTGTTTTTAATGCTAAAAAAAAACCAAAAAAAATCGTATTCACTGGTGTTCGTGACTCGATGCTTCAACAGAAGAGACGCGCACTTGTCTGTAGTCGAGTGTCTGATTGATTTTTAAATAGAGAAACTGAAAAAACACGAGCTTGAAACGGACTTTTCCGGAACTCTCAGATTAGTAACCATGCGTATCTTTGCCAGTCAGGTGGTTTGGATCTGTGTCCGTCAGTAAACATGAGCTATATTTAAAGCTGTGATAACTTTGTTTGGCTTTTCTTGGGGACAAACTATTATGACATAAAGACGGTGAGTCTCCGTGCTTTGTTACGCTCCCGGACAAAATTGGACTACATCCAAAACCGTAGATAAGAATCAGAAGTGACGCTTTCTAGATTGTCAGGTTGTCAGTTGAAAAGTGGAACACTTGATACCTGTTTTTATAGACGCCTTTAATGAAAGAGCACTTGAATAAGGATCGGATTGATGTTTCGTCGTGGAAGTAGTTGTTGAAATGGTATCGAACACTCTTAAGTCGGCGAACAAGTCATTACTGCATGATCGCCTCGACCCATATCGGCTCCAACCATCTCCATTCTCGTCGTGTCTCTAATATAGACTGAAGTGAGCGCAAATCTCCTTTGCCTAGCTTCTGTTGATGGAAACTATATTAACGTGTCTTGCATGGCAACAAGTCCACGTGCGCATGCGCTTCGGCAGTGCTACAGCTCTCTTCATCTATAAAACCGGTAGCAAAATACAAAACTTGGGTTCAAACCGGAATAATATGCTTTTTTAAACTAACCTTATCCTAGAGCTCTGTTAAAGATCTTGCCATGTAGTCTTTAAACGGGAAGTTGCTCCTCCTGCAACTGAAAGATCTTTTTTTATACTACCGTATTTTGCAAAAAATATTTTGATTTCCTATAAACCCGGAGCAAACAAGACACTTCCTTTTCCGACAAACCGCAAACACTCGCCTCGGGTCCAATCGTGAGATCACGGAAACACAGCCGAAGTTCTTGTTGTTTTTAAAGTAACATCGAACTAGAACAAACCGGATGACATCAGATCCAGCTTCGTGTTCTTTACGCCAGTTAACAATTTTATCCACACGCAACAGCAGTCCGTCACTTCACAGGTTATTAAAAGCGACTTTTAATAAATTTTTGTCGCATGATACTGGCTGAACAAACTGACAGTTCGCTGAGAGCTAGAGTCCTTCTGCACAATTCAGTTTTGTTTTTGTGCATTTATACTCGAGCCGTGAGGCACCCAGTTGAGGTTTAGTTTTCGAAACCATTCTTTTGAATTTTAGTTTTTTTCTTTTTCGCGTCGCTTTTGGCAGGTAATTGGTGTATGCTACACGATTTACATGCTGATAAACAAGATGGCCGGCAAGACTTGTCGATGCGATAGCATCTTTGAACAGCTACAAAGATTAAAACACACGTAAAAAGGGCATTTAGGATATTTGCTAAAAGACCATTTACTTCGCATTCGAGATTTTTTCTTTCCAACACCAATCATGATGGACCCGGTCACTTTGTTTATTTTTGACCTGCAGGTACTAACGGATAATGCATACTCAGTAAGCTTTAGTTCATATCTAAGCCAGTAAAACCTGGTAGGTTCTCTACGCCTTTTCAACTCTTGTCTTACAAGTAACTGTGTTTGGCAAAGCTCAAATATCCGGATGTTGTTTTTGAACACCTGCGTAGCTGTCAAAAATAAACTGCATTCACAGAAATTTAATAGTTATTTTCTCTGTGGGATATTTTAGTAGCTGTGTATAAAATTATCAAGTTAAAATAAAAGGAAAAGTTAAGAAATGTATTGATGATGTAGCAGA
>JAOBRG010186763.1:0-17801 GCA_027574985.1 Umimayanthus nakama | reverse complement strand
GACTCGGTGCTTCGCACCTCGTCCGCTATCTAAAAGCTCATATCCAACGCGCGTTTGTGGAATAATTGTTAATTATAACATACTTTCACGTTATGAAAGAACAACCAGTAAAAGAATTAAAAATATGTAGAAATTAGCTTCCAACACAATTCTTAAGAGATAAAAGGTTAAGTTATAGTATGATAAAGTTAACTTGTCTACAAGGATACTCAAAATGAGGCATATTCATCTTGGCTTGGAGTAGGGGGAGGGAGGGGGGTTAAGTTGCTAAACCAAACCAAGGCAAAGACAAATTTATGCTTCCTGACCAAAAGCGCCTGACAACCATCATGATACATACCTCATACACAGTTGTTTATTTTCGTCCTTTGCTTTCTGTTGTTTCTCTTCTTGATTTTCTTGATCCTCTTGCAATAGTGATACTTGTGATGATAACCGCCGGATCTAATATAAAATTATAATGAAGTGCTCAATAAACAACGTGCCTCTTCTTAGCCGAGTGCGAGGTCCATACAGCAATTTATATATATCAGGGGTGGAAACTAACTTTTTTCAGCACCGGCTAGCCGGGCCAGCAGCTGATAAAATCACCAGGCCAGAAACAGTTTCACCGGCCCAACCTTTTTTCTCCTTCTCTATTATATTCGTTTATTGTTCACATCCATTGGATAACTGATCACGTTATTATGCGTACCTGGCGCACTACATGTAACTTAAAAAGGAACAATGCAAACTCAGATATTACGTTCATCATCAGTGACGTTTGAAATGCTTTTTTTATTTCTGAAAGTAGGCTTCAAAATCGGGGTGCGCATTATACATGGGTGCACATTATACACGGGAAATACACACAAGTAATCAGCATTCTCGCCAGCCCAAAACAGAAAGACGTTGCGCTTTCTTATTTTTTCTGACGCCCCTTTGTTTCATCAGTTGATTTTCTGTCTTAAAGATAACTTTTGCTATTTTTTGAGCTGTTTTAAAACCGACACACAGGATTCAAACTCTGCAAAATAATGTGAAATTGACAATAGTAAATAAATCTGCTATCCATAGATACAGTCAGCGGTATCTCTCCTGTCTTTCTGCTTAGCACTGCACTGACATGATTTCTATTTACAAACGTCTCTTGAAAGAGAATGCAAAGCTCAACTTGAGATCCTTTTTCCGACCAAAACAGTAATATCAACCGCATCAACAGAGTAACAAAGCGAAGTAGCACAGAAGGCAAGCGAAAAAACTTAACACAATCATTCTCAACTTAACCCATCGGGTCAAAGAGAATGTATGTGGCTGTCAAACATTAACAGTAAACTCAAAGATTTGAAAACGTACAGCTTGTGCAAGAAATTCAATATGACTGCTAGTGCAAATTAATGGGAAAATCTGAAGATTGTGCAACAGTTTATCAAGAAAAGTGAAAGACTGTACGGAATACAGCCAGACATTGTGTGTAGATTACTGCCAAAATAATGTACGCGACAAGGTTGTTGTTTTTACTACTATTTTAAAACTGCATTTGATTTGTTAAACTTATAAGTAAACAAAGACTTTATATTCAAGAAGAAAAGCTCTAAAAGGTTGTTCCAAAAAATCTAATTGAAGTCCATTAAGCTTTTTTTTGTTTCTCTCATGGCGTACCGGCCAATCGGGCCGGTGTTTCATGAAATCTACCGGCCCGACCTAGAATTTGCCGGTCACTGGCCGCCGGGCCAGCGTTAGTTTCCACCCCTGATATATATACTAATCCACATGACAAGAAAGTGGTGTCATGAATGCCTAGTGACCTAATACATGTGCTATGCATGTTGTGACAACAATACTGGGTATTCAGGTGCACACAACTGATTATTGCCTTGCCAAAAAATGATCTCATTTAAACTGGGAAAAATGTACATCATATTTTTTTTCCTTTGTTGTTTACTTCTAATGTTGAATAGTAAAAGGCATTAAAATAAAATAAAATTTTGGATACTTGACATTTCCATAAAGCCCTGACACAAAGCGCATTTGATTAGCTACAGTTCTTCTATGTATATAAAAAAAATACGAATGTCTTTCTTGATATGAGTCTGGGACTAACTTGCACTTATGAGCTTTTTATAAATCTCAAAGTGCACTCACTGAAGCGGCTCATGCTTATGAAAAACGTCACTCAGGCAAATTAATTCCAAATTGCACTCAAAAACATTATGATGCATTGATTGTTCTTACTTGCAAACAAAGGTGTTAAAACTGATCTGTGAACGTCGATGAAGTGCATACTTGTTTAACAACTTATTACAACAAGTTACTGTCAGGACCAATTGTAGACAGGCTCTATCAATTAAGTTTCATTTAAAATTAAAATTATAACTGACAGAAGTATTCCTTTTATTTTACTGACAACGTGATCATTATTACTTAATAGAGTTAATATTAATCAATGTATCATATTTAAGACAAATGACTACAGTCATATGATTGCATGTATTGCCTTTTCTTAATTTTTAGCTTTAACATAAGAAATTAATGTTAATTTTTTTAGCTCATAATTAACACTTTTGCCTGTAATGATATAACACTGTATGTAAATTACCGAATGATATTGCAGTGCTCCAACCAGCTTTAAAAAATGACAGGGCACCCG
The DNA here is from genome assembly GCA_027574985.1 of Umimayanthus nakama. Lineage (NCBI taxonomy): Eukaryota > Metazoa > Cnidaria > Anthozoa > Zoantharia > Parazoanthidae > Umimayanthus > Umimayanthus nakama. Next base: position 15,172 of record JAOBRG010186763.1, on the reverse strand, counting down.
AATTTTGGTGAAAACAACTTGGAAAATATTGCGATGAAATATCAAAATATATTGGGTTTTTTACCTCAAATCTTTATTAAGACAATGCACAGGATCACAAAAAATGACAAGGTGTTGGAGGAAAACGAAAGAGCACACAGAAAATGACAGAGCGCTGCACCCTGTGATTTTTGCCAAGCTAGAACACTGTATTGATAAGTTGAGGCTCGCGAAACCAAGAAAGTTACAAACAGCTTATCAGTAGCAACAATATTTAGGGGTTTTATTTTCAATCATATGGCACTTACATGGATTATTAATAAGTTTTGAGTTAGCAGAAAGGTTGCCTGGATATCAAGGTATTATCAAGATTATAATAAGTTCTAAATAATGTAGTTCACTCGGTCTCTTTGCCTAACTTTTGCAAATTGCTGGTCGACATTAACTTACTTGTAGAAACACATTATTCGTCACACTCTGCAATTAAAGAGAACGACAGAGTAAATTAACATAAAATGCACAAATGCTTGCTTGACACTACGACTTCACCTCACTTTATTTGGTTTGAACACTAAGTTTTAATCCACTGTGAACTAACACTTATCACCATCTGGTATCTACTTGTGTTTTTCTCTTTGTGATTGGTGTAATGCAAAACATTTCATTTCTAGAGTTTCCCCAGCTGCAGTGTACATCACACACCTTGGATGTCAAACAAATCCATATAATATTTTGACATATTTTGGAGGTCTTTAAACAGGTATTACCAGTACTAGTGATGCCATGTACAGTGTCTTTTCCCTGGGATCGAAATTAAGTATCTAGTAGATAATGCTACTGTTTTACTTTCAAAACAACTGATCTGATACAAAACACCTGATTGATTCCCAAAGCAGAAACACACAACATGCCGCTGTTATGAAAGTTGATTTGAGTCTCTAGCTGCATGTGGTTGGAAGAAAATATAATAGCATCGTGTATATTAAATGTAGTGAAGTAATGACAACTACAAGTTTGTTTTACAAGTTTAACAGGTTCACTTTAAATATCAGGTTTAAAAATTTGCCTGAAAAATTATATTTAATCACTTTAATCAAGTTAAAAGGAAAACTTATACCTTTGACTTATCTTTTTACTATATTTTTTCTTGTCAATTAGAACTGTATATTCTAACATGCACAAGTTAGGTATATTAATTTTACCATCTGATGTAATACCAGCACTCCAGACAAACTTTTAAACAACAGTTTTAATTATTATTTATTTTAGTAACACATTATTAACAAACTTTGAATACTTCTTGAAACTACTATTTAATAATAGTGTTTAAATGGACACAATTGTAGTGTCTATGATTCTTTGTACACAGATTGTTTAAAGATAAACAAAAACATAGAACCCAGAGTTAAAGATTCAGACTGCAAACCCTGGACATGTACAGCACACTGGCACTTGTAAACACTGAACACCGAACATACTTAGGGTTCATTCCATTGACTCTGTTCCAGAATAGGAATAAACAAAATAAAACTTTGTTCAATCTTGTTGGCCACTTGTAATTACTGCCAAGATCGAAGAAAAACACAACAGCTATTTACTGAGTTATATCTTTTGCCTCAGTCATTACTTTTAACTAGATACTTGATTGTTCTGTGAATCAAGAGAGAATTTTGAAGTTTTATTCTTATTTTGGAACAGTCATGGAATAGGGTCAACCAAAGCGCCGTTAATCTTGACAAACAGCACCACTTTAAGATAACTTAATCTGTTTCTTACCTCACTCAACAGAAAGGCAGCAGAGCATGCTTCACTGTCTGATAATGCTCGGTTTTCAATAAACAAGTCTTCTAAACTATTATTCCAACTTGCATTGGCTGAGTGTGATTTGTGCATGTGACTGCAATACGGTGAAGAGGAGATTAATCATCAACAATATTGTCTTCATTGTAGATCATTTTAGTTTCATAATCATTGTTTCATAGGATGTAAAATTTCAATAAAACCCTCAACGTATTTACAGCACTCACTGAACTTTGTAAAACATAGAGAAATTGAAAAATAGATAAACCAGTGTCAAAAAATAATTTCTTCATTATAAATCGTTTTAGCTTCACACTTCACAGGATAAAAGGTTTGATTAAAATCATACAGCCTTCAACTCCTTTATAGCACTAGATACGTATACCAGTCTAACATATAACAGTACCTTTAAGCCACATGAAAAGTGGGTAAACAGAATCAACCAAGCAAGTTTGGATTCAGTGATTTATCGACCCTTGGTCAGAAACTAAAGAAAATCTATTACCTAAGGCTGTATCTAAACTCAAAATCTTGCATGTACTAGCAACAATATCTGTCCCTTTACAGTCTGCCCAAGTTCTGTTCTAAAATGAAAGCTTGGCTAGTTTCTTTACAAAGTACAATTTACAGCTTTGTGCACAGAGTAATTTACAGCCACTTACTGAATGTGAGAACTATCCATTGAATTAAATCTTGCTAAAGCAAGCCATTCAGTTCTCCCAAGTGTTGATCACAGAACATTTCAGACCCAATATCACATGTTCACTAGACTGTGCTTCATTCTATATTAAGTGGTAATTCAAGAGCCAATGATTTGTAATTTGACTTGATGGTGTTATATTACAGGAAAGAATATGCCAGACAAATGTAGGTCACACTGTGATCAAACCACAGCAAATAAAAGGGTAAATAAACAAATTCTAACAAAACTCAAAACAAATTATTTTATATAGCAACACATTCAACACTATCCAAGATAAACTAAGAAGCTGTTAAAAAAATTAAGATTTATGAATTCAAAAACAATTACACCCAAGGGCAGTTGGTCAAAACTTACAAATTCAAATTCCAGACTCAAGTAAATTTGTCAATCAAGTCTGTAATTATCTGAGTGGGCAGCTTTCAAAATAATTTTTCAACATATTCATAAACTGACAAAACAAAGAGGAAACGGGCAAGCCACAAGCAATCACTTTTTAAAGTTAAAAATATACAAAATTTAATCTTTTTTTTTTGCAACATACTGCACACAGCAAGACTTCAAAAAGAGCTATTATTGTAGATTATTATTTCTAATCTTAAGGTTTTAGTTTAAATATTACCTTGCAGTTCCAGCTGCTGTAATAAGTGAAGATAATCGTCCTTTTGGAGTGCTGTGGAAGAGAGCTTTATTATTTATAACTGCTGACACATGTGACTATATAACATAGCTTTTTAGGGATAGTGTCCTTTGTGATTATCTTCTGTTTAGTTAGACAACAGACAGATTGCAATCAAACTACTGAAAAGGGTTGTGTTCGAACACAAGAAATGGCATTTTAGAGCCTCCAAACTACAAATTTCCAGGGGGGGCATGCATACTCCCTTACCTCCCTAGCAAAAGGCACCTTTGGCCCCTAAGAAGTATCTCTTAGAAAATTTTATCCCACTTTATACCCTCTAGCGGTAATGGACCTTCTGCACTAACATGTAGATCGCACCAATATCTCTCCGACTACTATGCAAACCAGCCAACTCAGGTGCTTTGAGGATCTTGAGAACCATGGTGGCAGTAAAAACATGAAACAAAAGCTAAAAGTAAGCCGTCAACAAAATGTTGGTAGCCAAATTAAAGCTAAAAGTAAGCCATCAACAAAATGTTGGAAATTATAACTTGTCTGTATGTCGTGCATACTTGTCTCAAAGGTCTCATACTTTTTTCTTGCAAGAGTTGTGATATAATCAGACTGATATGTTCATTAACAAAATAATAAATAAATAGACAAAAAAAAATAAGCTTGTGGATATTAAACAGTCAGACTTTCCTTGTAATAAATGGGTTTGATAAACAAAAGTTGATATGGTATTTTTTTCGCCTGTGGGATATAGTGTTTAGCTGACGTTTCAAGCATTAGCCCTTCATCAGAGCAGACTCAGGAGTTTTCTTTTGCATCGCGTTGTAGTACGCTACAAATTATCCAATGAAAGAAACGGTTTGTAAAAATGGTGTACAGGTCTGTTGTACACGGATTTCTATCTACGCAATTAAATGCCCACAAATCCATCCCTCCACAACAACTCATTCATTAGGCTTGCGTGCATATGAATGAGTCAAAAATCACCAGGACGGAATTAGAGTAAGAACTGTGCTTAATCTCAAAAACAAACTAAAAATGGTCGAAATTGAAAATGACAGCTGCATTGACATCTAGAAATGAAACAAACAGTTCAACCAAAGTTTTCAAACAATGTTTTCACCATCATATAGATAATTTTATAAGCTTTCCATTGATATATAGGTTTGTTAGTGTCCGATGCATATCAACTGAGTTACATACCGAAAACTAGAAGCACCGCTCAAGGTAAACCTTAAATGCTCTAAAACAGTGTAAAATGTCGTGTTACTTTTTGTTGTCCAAACAAAAGCTATTTACTTGCTAGGCAAATACTATTTATTCATACTACAAAACTAAAATTTATTATTAATAATTAAATATAATTGTTCATGAATCTGGCAAATGTTCCAACAATACCATTCATGAAATAACATGTAACAGACCTGCTAAGTGGCCGAGAGTGTCTCCTCGATGGTCGATGTCTGACAGATGATTGACTGCTTTCAAATGTTGTTTCACTATCAAAACCAGCCTCACCAAAACCTTCTAGTTCTTCTGATTGTCCCTCTTCAGATTGATATTCACTCGTGTCTGATGTACAAGATCGGTCCACCTGCACAGCAGGGGCATTGAATTTGTTTTTAGTTCTTTGCCCATAGGGCGGGGGAAATGTTGAATATTGCCGTACATTTCTTTCAAACTGTGAAGGTCTCAAATCATCATCATCAACATCTCCGCAGTAGTCATTAGTTGATGTGGTGCTGTATGTACTGTCTCGCTAGAAGGGGAAAACACAGAGCCAGTTAATCAAATTATAATAACTAGTAGTAATCAGAGATTATTGATGTGTGATCAACAAGAAGACTACAGAGTTAAGTTTATATGGTGACTGAGTACTAGTCGGAGAGTATGAGCATGGCAGAGCACATACTTGCTACATAGTACTTGTTTGGAATCTTACTTAAAAGTAACACAGCGCTCACCTCATTGGTCAAAACATGAAAATCTACTATAGCTACATTGATTTAACTCTAGTTTGCTAGTTTATTCCTAAGTTATAGTGAGAACTATTCTATTACTTAATGCAACAGAAATGTCATGTGGGGAACATAGAAGATTGGAACCCTTTGTTGGCTATTGTTTTGCTGTCTCACGATTGGATGAAATCTAATAGCACAAAAAAAAAATTCGCTTGGAATAAAAACTATTATAAACAAAACTGTTAAAATACAGAAGTCTCCTTAACTATTCTGAGTGTATTTATTGGTTGAATGCAATCAAAGAATTTGATAGATGCACAGGTGTGCGTCTATTGGGATTAAGATGCATGTGCAAAAAACATGCAAAAAATTGCCAGCTATGTTCTAATATATATTATTAGCATATCCTTATATACTAAGATAATATCTTACATCATTGAACTCTTGAAGGCTGTTTTAAAACAATAGTTTTAAACATCAGTTTGAAAAAAAATGAAAAGTACTCAAAATTAACTCTAAAATGTAGTTAATTCTTGCCACTTTCCATTAATTCAGCTTTCAATTTTTTTCTATTATTGAAATTGCATATTTTCCTTATTTTTTAGTTTTTCCTCATATTGAAGTCAGCCATTTTCCTTATTTATTATTTTTTTCTAAAAATGAAAACAGAGTTTTTCTTATTTCTTTCCTTTTACCATTTGCTTGTTAATTAATATTTGCAAATTAACTCGTTAACTATTTTTTCTTGACGGATCAAATTAAAGAACTTAATTTTTCTTATTTATTATCAAAACAGTTTACCATATGGGGTTCTAGCCCAGCTGCCAATTCATTTGCTAATACATGAATAGACAATATCATTGAAAGTCTTTTAACAGTTCAAGTTCTGGTATTTGCTGGCACTTTTTCGACTTTGAAAGCACTGAACAAAAAGAAACTCAATATACACACAGACAAATGGATTAAAAGTGTGATATTAAAATATAACACTTTTCTCATTGCACGGATTGTAACTACGTGCCAAAATCCAATCCTAACAATTTTCCAACTTAGTGTTGCCTTTGTTTCTTAGATAAGGTTTATAGGCTACCAATTATAAATTATTTTTCATTTTTATGAACTGTATTTAAAATGTGAAAAAACATCTTGGGTGCTCATTTAAAATTTTGGACTTACATATTTTGGAGGGGAACTTATTTCAAGGCTGGGTGCTAATTAACTCTTTTGGCAATCAAGGTGAGCACTGATTGCAATTGGGTGCTTATTTAAGCTTCAGCACTTTTTTAAATAAACACAGTACCGGTATTAATAATTCATATTTTTAACATTGTTGTTATTCCAGCAGAGGAATCATGTTAAACAATTCTTTTAAACTGGTATGATTTCGCGGGTACTTCAGAAAAAATTTAGTCCAAAAAGCAAATTAAATCGGCCAACTATCACATATGGCTGCTATTTCAACCCTTGAAAAAAGGTTAAATATAGCTTGGATGCACCTTCAAGCTTAAAAATTCCTTACTACTATAGAAACAATATCCTTCTCCTAAAGTAGCAACCCCTGAGGTCACACTTCATATTTCCATAGATTAGAAATGTCATAACCTACTATAGTCTGACAGAATTGCAAAACACCTGCTTGCCAAAGCTTACATATACTATTAGAAAGAACTAGTTACTGTAGCTGGAATTTTTAGTTTAGTTACTTTTTAATTCATTAACAATAATGTTTTTAGGATGCTCTAATAAGGAAGTCCTATAATAAAGTTGTCAAATGAACATCAAACTAATGTAAAAGTGGAGAAAAACTGACAACAATTACACTGCCACTAACAGACAAAGATAGTTGAACTTACACTAGTTAAAAGCTTTTATTTAAACTAAAGCAATAAAATAATTTAATAAGGGTTATTGTCATTTTTTAAAGTGAAAAAGTTTGTTTTCAATTAATATGTCAAAACTTGAGTCTGAGTTCTCGCGTCACCAAATAGATATATTAAAGTTTTCTTTTGCTAAATGAAGTTGTCAAACAGGTACTCTCTTTCTTACTGAGTGACGAAAACATAGCAAATACCAGGCTAAAGCTTCCCTACGATGCTTATTTCTTCTTACTTCAATGCAAATGTAAAAAGTGGCTTGTGGGGAAGCTAAAGATCATCAAACATTTACTTGAATTGTTCAACTTTATAGCCCTCCAGACCAATAATCTTAACTTAACATATCATCCGGTAGAGCACCAATAACATCACTGACAATGTACATGTAACACTGCCGCCTCTCAAATGGAAATTAAACTATTTCTTTGAACGATTTTAAGAACCTAGCTAAGCAACAAACCAAATTTTGTTACATTTACTAACTAAAATAACTTTTTCTATCTACCTTCAAAAACATGCCCTAAGGTTTGCAAGAAACAAAAAAGAACTCTTTCTCCAACTTCTACTTCAATATATATTAATTATAAGAATAATTTGGTCATGCATTTGAACTTGCACATACCATAAAATCCCATTTTTAAGCCCCCCCAGTTTTATACACCCCCCGGATATAAGCCCCCCCATTTATAAGCCCATCTACTGTACATGTATAAGACTAGTGTGTTCCTTTTGCATTTCTTTTTAAACATCAAAGTTTTTAATCAAAAGTTACAGACACAAACAAGTTGCTGTGGATTTTAGAGCAATAATTATAAAAATACCAAAGAAAGAAAGAAATGTTCATGCATAAATAACAACACTATGAGTACTGTTCCACTGTTCATTTTCAACATAACTGTTGTTCCAGTCACACAAGTCGGTTTTTATAGACGTTTTTGAAACAAATTCTCCATTTACTGTGACGCACGACAGTTGTATTATAAATGTAACTCAAAATTTAATGGTATGTTAGCTTAAATTCATTTCTGAGATACGTTTTATCTTGTCTTTCCGAAGTATTTTTTTTATTCCGCTTATAAGCCCACCCAAAACCCCTCATGAAGTTATATAAACCCAGGGCTTATAAGTGGGACTTTACGGTATCTAATGTAGCACATACAATTTAATCAATTTTCAAACAAAAACTGTCTTTTCATTTTTTTCTTCATCACCTTATCTTTCTATTACCAAAAAATAAGACAACATTAAAGATTTAAATATTCTTGTATGTCACTTGCTAAAAAGTTTTTCATTTGCTGAGCCTGCAAAGAGGAAAATAAGGCAAAGACATTCAACTAAAGGTAAAGTGACTGTATTTAATGAGGGTAATATGTGACAGTAAGTAACTGATAAACTTGTGGCTCTCGGTGCGCACTTTACCCCTTCCTCTGTCAGTGCTCCGTTTTATGGGAATTTAAAACTAAAGCTGTAGACACAGACCAGAAGAAAGTTGAAACAGACATTGGAGTCACCTAAAATCGAACCAACTGAGCTACAACAACGCCTGCTCCTGTTAACTATCAACAGATAATAGTTAGCTAAGGAGTGTAACAGGGACTGCAGAGTATGGGGGGGGGGGGGCGAGGCTGTGGGGCATGAACCCCCCAAGTATTTTTGAAATGACAAAGAGGTAATAAGAAAAGTGTCTTGTGCCCCCCCAAATATTGAGCCACTAACAAAGCCCCCAAATCTCAAAGTTGCTCCGCAGTCCCTGTGTAAGAGGCCAATTCTTCTAATAGCAAGTGATTCTGCTTGTCAAAAAATAGCAAGTGCATTTGAAGTGAAAATATCACAATTATTAGTTTTATTAACTGAGAAATTTTAGGTTATTGTGACTGCCTCTTCAAATTTAGGTGTTATAAACAACTCCCCCACCACTAGTGATGAGTAGCTCAAATAACTAGGGGGGTGGGGTGGAATTAAAAAACAGTCAATTCTGAAGTGTCCTTATTTGGCCTGATATCAGGGGAATGAACAAAATAATTGAATTTTAAACTTTTTCTTCAAAATTGTAAGTTTTCCTGCTGGTCTCAACTTACAAAAATTCTTATTAGGACGGTATGCTTAGAATTATCTACCAGAGAATGCTTTTATATAAAAGACTTTATTATAAGACTCGACTTGTGATGTTGACAGTCTTCCTTATTGTAATTTCAGTCACACTTGTCTGCACCACATTAACACTAAAAATGGTAACTTATCTATTACGGTGAGCTGGGTAAAGTAAAACTTATTGAAGACTTGACTCAATCGTTGGTCTGTATATAAGTGAGTTTCCACAAATTATATTGCTCTTTCCTCTTAAATTAGATACCGAAATATTGGATACAACCATCATTTTTGCAAACAAAAGAAGGTATCTTTCGATATGATAATCTAGCTTCGAGTTTCGACACTGCCTGAAAACATTTAAAAGTCAAAACTTGTGGCAATCTAATGTGGATGTGCCAACCGTATCTAAAGTATACTTTATATTTCAACTTGCATGAAAAATTAAAGTACCACGTTGTCTCAGATTTCTTATAGGTTTCGTAAGTATGAACAAGTTACCATAGTTCGTGCCAACAACTTGTAACATTAACAATATTGCCTTCTGGCAATTTTATAAATTATACAGTGACAGAGAGTGCCTTTTCGAATGTTAATTAAGTGTATTAAATGGCTAATGATATTTTCACACAGCTCTCGGCCAGTTCCAGGCACAAGCTTTCACAGAGTAAATATTTGAGCTTTTGGTGCTAAAACCTGACCGTTAGTGATAAATAAAACATCAAGGTTATATTGCGAAATTCTCCTGGATTTTATCAAAGAATAAAAATTGCATCTTTATATTGGAAAGAGAAGTTTTGTTACCTCGTAACAGCTGTCATCGCCAACTTGCTCAATTTCGGTCAATAATTTGTCTTTGGCTGGGTGTCCGTCCGTAACATGGCCATAACCAGTCTCGCCATTTGATCCTGCAAAATGGTTGATGTCACATCTTTGCCATAATTTGATAATACGTTACCACATATCTCAAAGCATCTTTCATTTCGGGGCAAATTTACTGATGACGAATTTTACTGTGTGTGGGTTTTCTATGGTATCAACAAAATAACCGGACAATTCATCACACACTTAGTAAGTCTATATTGCCCTCGCGGTCAAGAATCTGACGTAAGTTAGACTCTGAAAACTTACCAAGAAAATCATGAACTCCATGACAAAACTCCTCAAAGCTTATTTTTCCATGGCCCTCTGGATCTAATTTTTCCACAAGATTTCTTATTTCCTGGAAGGAAAAGAGTATCAGATTAAGTTAAACTTATAAAGTTGATGAAACTTTTTAGTTGCGCATGTTCCAGCAGGCTGAATCTAGTAACGATTTTTGGAGTGTGAATTATCATTGAAGAAAACGCAGAGAACTATCAAGTAGGTTCACATATAAACTTTGGCGTACAAGGCGAAGATTAAGAAATAATGGCGGAAACATGTCTGTATCATTTTTAAATCTCAAATTGCGGTAAACGCTGATCGTCTAGTGGCCGCTAGTCATGCACGCCGGTCAATTGCTCTCAAATCGAGTTTATATACTTAATGCGGCCGGCCGGCAGACAGGATGAATGAATGGATAACACTTTGGCCCAATCGTTCCAAACATTAAAACTTTCTGCCCAGGACCTGGTTTTGCAAAGAACAAGAACATATTAACAAATCCCTGACGAGGAACAGTAATAACGCAACGTAAAGTGGGGTTTCGGGCAGTCGGCGTCGATCGCGATGGTGACGAGTCACTCTGTCTCAGTCACTCCAACTCCAAGATGCTACGACGAACTTCTCCGCATTCTTCACAAAAATCGGAGTGTTCTTTCATGCAACCAGATACAGTCATCATAAATAAATACCAACTGGATTTTTCAAAACCAAAAATGTTTTCTGAACAATATCAAAATATACTTACTTGGAAACCGTCGTCGTTCGAGTGCTCTTCGCCAAGCCGAAGCAAATCTTGTGTCTTTACAAATCCCTCGCCATTTTGGTCACAAGCTTCAAAAACTTGCTTTAGTTGTGTGATATAATGTTGAATTTCTTCCTCCATTACAAATAGAAGGTGGAGAACTATCAGAGGCAACCAAAGTGCCTTATCTCTTCTTCAAAGGTATCATATCTTTGCCCTCAAAAACCGAAACCGTGCATGAATTTACGATGCAGCCTTTTCTAAACATTCGTTTTGATTGACAACAATGATGATCACGTGGTGTGAGTAAAGAGCCGGGTCACTTCCGGGCTATTCTGCGATCCCGCGCACCTCCCGCAAACTGACAAACATGACAAAAGCGAAGGAAAAGTTTTCGATGGAAATTAGAAAATAATTTACCAAACTTCGATTATACAATGTTTAAAAAGTTATACATCATTGTTTACACTTGAACTTCTAGTTGGTTTGCATGCCAGTAACGGGCAATATTCATATACTCGCTTTTTTTAAGAACGAGTAGATTCTGGCCGAGCTTCATTGTTCTTAAGATTTTACACAGTTTGAGCCTCAATTGTTCTTAAGCTGTTCTTATTTTTAAAAATACTTATAAGAACAACAGCAGTAAGAAATAACTGGCTAAAATACTCCAAATACACGCTTTTTTATAAGAACCAATATTCAGTAAATTTTGGCCGAGACTCCGAGCGAGTTCTTTTAAAAGTTATGGCCATGGATATAGATTGTTCTGAAATTTCGATAAAATTGTTCTTGTTGGCCATGTGCGGCAGAGTTTTGATTTTCTTCTCCGCTCACACGGTGTTTATAAATGCCACATGTATTGACGTGATCACTGATGTGTTGTGTTTTTCAGTAAAAACTTGCAGTTAAATGCGTATCTGAAGCCGTGCCTCAATTGTTCTTAGCTTGTTCTTAATTTATAGGCAAATTTGAGCCTGCTTGTTCTTATAAAACTGTTCTTATAAGAAAGCGTGTAATCTGAAAACACACTACAGCAAACTGTAACCACAGTTGCATAACATGTTTTAATGGTACTTATACCTTTTTTAATAGATTGACTGTGCACAGTTTTGAAAACTTAATATTTACTTTGATGTCAGTAAATCGCGTAGTTAAGGCGGGGTCCCTCGTCTATTATATGGGAGCAGACAATGCGCTCTCATTAAGTCAAGTTCTGTTTTAACAGAAACCGAAACAGTTATCAGTAGTTTCTTTAAGAATTGGTGTTGCAGAATAATCCAAACGCCGGAACTGATAACCTAAAAGTGATGTCACCAGGAGATTTTTTATGCTAAACTTGGGCGCAGCATCAAAATGATTTAAAATTTAAACAATCGGTTTGTTATGACGCAATGAGAACCGAGTGAGCCAATTCGTGTGTAACCATTCGATACTGGACTGGCCTGTCACTGTGGTTTTGCAGGAAAGACTTATACACAGTCAACACATACTAATTCTTTAATCGGTAAAATCATTCAACAAGAAAAGCAGCCCAGTTTACTGTTTTTGGTGAGTTTTTGTCGTCTATTTGAACAATATTATTTCCAAGCGTTTTACAAAAAAAAAGAAACTCAAAATATTACATGAGAAGAAAAGAGTGATTTTCTTAGGGTTTCTGAAAAATATTTTCATATTTATACAAACAAAGCAATTAATAACAAAGAAGGTTAAAAAATAAGCCAGGTATGCGAGTACAGGGTATCTTAGTAGTAGTGACTAAGGGATGGTCCATTAGATTTGATGGGAGGGGGGGGGGGGTGTTTTTTCTATAAAAAGAACATCCTGGATGTCACATAGGCATAATATATGTAAATCTTGGTAAAGCAGGATTTGTAGAACGTAGTTGTAAATTTTGAACACTCACTCCACTGAAAATGCAGGAAATGGCACTTTTGTGTGTGATATTTTTCAAAAATTTTGTCAGCCTCTTTACTTCCTTGTTCAAACGTTTTTCAGACTGCTGCTAACAGACCAGCAGAAGTCGGAAACAATTCGGGTCAGTATGCAAAACATTCAGTGGCAGATCCAGGGGTATTTGCTAGGGAAATAGCATATGGCCAGAGTGTTGGAGAATCTGGACCTAATCCCTCCTCACCCTAGCACCAACAGTCTTTCATACAACTTCAAAGCATCTTGTTTATTCACCTGCAGTATTCGGTCTGGAATTGCTTCATTCTTTACAATAGCATCAGTGCTAGTGGTGGACCCAAAAATTTTAAAAGGGGAGGGCACAATTCTAAAAAGGATGTGGCACACTAAAAGAAAATATACCTAACACGACTAAGTTTCAATCTTATTTTACAGTACAATAATGCCTAGGTAGGTTTGTTTTGTTCATATGTTAACAAAAACTGGGCAATAATGTTCAATGTCTTTTCCTTGTTCGAAGTTTGGAGTAAAATCTTTCAGTTTTGGAACTGATGTTTGACAAAACCATTAAAAAAACCATTAAGTTTATAGGACTGCTAAAGCAATACTGATTAATACCAAAATGGCAAGCTAGCACAAATGCAAAAGGCAAAAGTCAACGAAAGTTAACTCAGGTATGTTTTCACCGTAGGATTTACAGAAACTAGTTTGCTTTCTTTCAAACATGAACAGCTCATCATCAGAAATTTTTTACTCTCGTTAAATACAAACACTATTAACTGTAAAATGTTTTAACAATAGCTACTTTTGCTGTCAGTTCGTGTACTACACGGGAGTCTGAAATTGATTGTGTAACGCACACTATTAACACATAAACATGAGAACACCTGCATGACTAACAACAAGTCATAATGATCTCTAACCAACTAGTATGTGATATGGGTCTTTTCAGTTTAACAGGTGGGTGAATTATATGTTAACTTTGTTTTGGTAATACTCGTATTCTATAAATATAAATAGTTCCAATGAAGTGATTTTAAAGAATTTTTATTATATAAAATGAAATAATGATAGCCGTATAAACTGAAATAAGCGCATTTTTCTATTTTTTATACACCATTAAACTCCATACTTCTATATACATAGAAATAGTTCTAAAGTCGTGTCAAAAAATTACTGCAAACGTCGTGGATCCAAAAAGAAATCTTGCACAGTCAATCCACCCGGAAAAAATACATCCTCAATGCCTTGCGAACAACCACCCCCCCCCCCCCCCACAGCAAATCTAATGGACCATCCCTAATCTACAGGGTACCCTGTACATACATCTTTGGTGTTCCGAGGCCTTACAAAAATGATGAAAGATTTGTTCATAAATTAATAAAGAGTCTGATATTAAACGAAGCTTATTTTTACTAAAATTGAGAGCAAGCGAGTGACAATTTTTAATCTCAAACGGAATGGCATTCCATAAAATGGCTCCGATGTAACGAATAGAGCATTTTCCCATACTGATCAAGGCTAAACGGGTTAATGACAATATTGTACTGAGTATTTTTCTTATGAACTTGCCTTGTGTGAATGCTATGAATATCGCTCAAAGAACCATGGTAATCACAGAAACATGAAAGCAATTGCCTTTTATTCCACAAATATAACAATTTCAAAATGTCGATATCTCTTAAATCAGGTATTTTTATTATTCTAAAGAATTCGAAAACTGGTTTGCTGTGAGAGCGTGGATCAGAAAAAGTGAATATTCTGACAACTTTCTTTTGGAGGGTGCAAATTGGTTTTAGAAAAGAAGGGTATGCAAGACCCCACACTTCAACACCGTATATGATGAAGCTATATATTAATGCATATCACACTGACGCAAGGATACCAGTAGACACATAGTACTGTAAAATCCCACTTCTAACCTCTCCCCATTTGCCAACGAATATATTATTAGATATAAGCCCACCTGGATATAACGCCCCCCCCCGTTTATAAGCCCATCATCTGTTTTAACAGATTTAAAAGTAAAATAGGTTTTTGACTTACATTCTGTTCCGTTCCAGTTGTTCCAGTCGCAAAAGTCGGTTTTATGTTTTTGAAATAAATTGTCCGTTTATTGTGACGCACAATAAATGTATTATAAATGTAACTCAAAATGTAATGGTACGTTGGCTCTAACTCGTTTCTCAGCTGTGTTTTATCTCGTCGTTCCGAAAAATTTTTTATTCCGCTTATAACAGCCCCCCCCCCGTTTATAAGCCCACCCCAAATCCCTTAAGTTATACAAGCCCAGGGCTTATAAGTGGGATTATACTGTCTCTGAGTTTGGAGAAGATAACT